>JARFJB010001104.1:442500-545000 GCA_036346205.1 Vesta saturnalis
TGTGTGTCTGTGTGTCTGTGTGTGTGTCTGTGTGTCTGGTTGTGTCTGTGTGCTGCTGTGTCTGTGTGTCTTGTGTCTGTGTGTCGTGTGTCTGTGTGTCTGTGTGTCTGTGTGTCTGTGCTGTGTGTGTGTGTGTGTCTGTGTGTCTGTGTCTGTGTGTCTGTGTGTCTGTGTGTGTGTGTCTGTGTGTCTGTGTGTCTGTGTGTCTGTGTGTGTGTGTCTGTGTGTGTGTGTCTGTGTGTCTGTGTGCTGTTGTGTCTGTGTGTCTGTGTGTCTGTGTGTCTGTGTGTCTGTGTCTGTGTGTCTGTGTCTGTGTGTCTGTGTGTCTGTGTGTCTGTGTGTCTGTGTGTCTGTTTGTGTCTGTGTGTCTGTGTGTCTGTGTCTGTGTCTGTGTCGTGTGTCTGTGTGTCTGTGTGTCTGTGTGTCTGTGTGTCTGTGTGTGTCTGAGTGTCTGTGTGTCTGTGTGTCTGTGTGTCTGTGTGTCTGTGTGTCTGTGTGTCTGTGTGTCTGTGTGTCTGTGTGTCTGTGTGTCTGTGTCTGTGTGTCTTGTGTGTCTGTGTGTCTGTGTGTCTGTGTGTCTGTGTGTCTGTGTGTCTGTGTGTCTGTGTGTCTGTGTGTCTGTGTGTGTCTGTGTGTCTGTGTGTCTGTGTGTCTGTGTGTCTGTGTGTCTGTGTGTCTGTGTGTCTGTGTTGTGTCTGTGTGTCTGTGTGTCTTGTGTCTGTGTGTCTGTGTGTCGTGTCTGTGTCTGTGTGTCTGTTGTGTGTGTCTGTGTGTCTGTGTGTCTGTGTGTCTGTGTGTCTGTGTGTCTGTGTGTGCTGTGTGTCTGTGTGTCTGTGTGTCTGTGTTCTGTGTTTGTGTCTGTGTGTCTGTGTTCTGTGTGTCTGTGCTGTCTGTGTCTGTGTGTCTGTTGTGTCTGTGTGTCTGTGTGTCTGTGTCTGTGTGTCTGTGTGTCTGTGTGTCTGTGTGTCTGTGTTCTGTGTGTCTGTTGTCTGTGTGTCTGTGTGTCTGTGTCTTGTGTCTGTGTGTCTGTTGTGTCTGTGTGTCTGTGTGTCTGTGTGCTGTGTCTGTGTGCTGTGTGTCTGTGTGTCTGTGTGTCTGTGTTTGCTGTGTCTGTGTGTCTGTGTCTTGTGATGTCTGTGCCTGTCTAGTTAGTCTGTGTGGTGTGTTTTGTAGTCGTCTGTTGTGTTCTGTGTGTCTGTGTGTCTGTGTGTCGTGTGTGTGTCTGTGTGTCTGTGTGTTGTGTGTCTGTGTGTCTGTGTCGTGTGTGTCTGTGTGTCTGTGTGTCTGTGTGCTGTGTGCTGTGTGTCTTGTGTGTCTGTGTGTCTGTGGTGTGTCTGTGTGTCGTTGTGTGTGTGCTGTGTGTGTGTGTGTGCTGTGTGCGTGTCTGTGTGTGTTGTGTGTCTGTGTGTCGTGTGTGTCGTGTGTGTGCTGTGTGTGCTGTGTGTCTGTGTGTCTGTGTGTCGTGTCTGTGTCTAGTTGTGTGCTTGTGTCTGTGTGTCTGTGTGTCTGTGTGTTTGGTGATGTCTGTGCTGTGTCGTGTGTGTGTGTCGTGTTGTGTCTGTGTGTGTGTGTGTGTGTGTGTCATGTTGTTCATGATCGAATAGATCTAATTGTGTGTATGTAGTGTCGTGTATTGTGTCTGTGTGTCATGTGTGTCTGTGTCGTGTGCTATGTCTTGATGTCTGTGTGTCTGTGTATCTGTGTGTCTGTGTGTCTGTGTGTTTGCGTGTCTGTGTCTGGTGTCTGTGTGTCTGTGTGTCTGTGTGTGTTCTGTGTGTCTGTGTGTCTGTGTGTCTGTGTGTCTGTGTGTCTGTGTGTCGTGTTGTGTGTCTGTGTGTCTGTGTGTCTGTGTGTCTGTGTGTCTGTGTGTCTGTGTGTCTGTGTCTGTGTGTCTGTGTGTCTGTGTGTCTGTGTGTCTGTGTGTCTGTGTGTCTGTGTGTCTGTGTGTCTGTGTGTCTGTGTGTCTGTGTGTCTGTGTGTCTGTGTGTCTGTGTATCTGTGTATCTGTGTGTCTGTGTGTCTTTGTGTCTGTGATTCTGTGATTCTGTGTCTATGTATGTGCTCGCGTTTTCGCGCGTGGGTGTGACTGCGTGCGTGCGTTTTTGCGTTCGTGTGTGCTTGCGTTCGTGGCTGTTTGCGTGTTTGCGGTCATGTATGCGTGCATGCGTGCATGCGAATTGTGTGAATGTACGTTAGCACCCATGATAACTCCGAACAGATTAAGTTGTGGAGAGGTGGGGTTTATTAAGGTCAGTCTGTATGTGTGTTCCGTGCGTGCTTGCGTGCATGTGTGCGTGTGTGCGTGTGTGCGTGTGTGCGTGTGTGTGTGCTGTGTGCGTGTGTGCGTGTGTGCGTGTGCGTGTGTGCGTGGTGTGTGCGTGTGTGTGCGTGTGTGCGTGTGCGTGTGCGTGTGCGTGTGCGTGTGTGGTGTGCGTTGTGCGTGTGTGCGATGTGTGTGTGCTGTGTGTGTGCGTGTGTGCGTGTGTGCGTGTGTGCGTGTGTGCGTGTGTACGTGTGTGCGTGTGTGTGTGTGTGTGTGTGTGTGTGTGTGTTGATGTATGTTGGTACCCATGATAACTCCAGAACGAAAACCCCTACATACCTAAAATTTTGTATTTAGGCTTGTTTTTATTTCGCTTGCAGCTCATTAGATTTTGGGTGAAATTATCTTCGATGCAATTTCTTGATACGACGCGTAATTTAGTGGCAAAAAAATTAGCAAGGTAGAATTCAAGTGTTAGTTCAATTTGTTTCAATATCTGAATAACGATTAATTTTATATGAAAAAATGTGGCCATATTTTTAAGAAAATTTATTAGGGTAAGTAAAACTAAAATGACTAATGTGTATTATTGGTATCTTATAGATATCTCATTGATTATTGTTTTTGTTTTTACAACGTTGCCTGTTTTAGTTATCAACGTATAAAAAAGAAGTTGCGTAGTTATCCTAAAAAAATTGTAATTGAAATTATTTCATTTCTTTTAATTTACATTTTGTAGCTTGGAAGGTCGTGTGGTGTTCCAGACCAGATATTATTTATCCACGAAGCCATAACTATTGGTTTATTGAAAAAATCAATGTCGAGCTTTCAACGGCTTAACATGTTTTCAGCATTTTAGAAACCATCAAATTATCAAATTTACAGAAAAAGTGTATAGATTTTTATTAGGATAATTCAATTCTAGACAAGCGATCATAATGAAATTTTGTCGAGCGGCGATAAACAAGCACTTAAAAGAACATTATACGACCCCTAACACACTATTTGTAAATATATGTAAAACCTCTAACTTTAGGTCAAAAGGTATAAAACTCGTTTTTAAAGAGAATAAAATTTTCACATAAGCTGTTTTACAAAAACTATTCTTAGGAAGCGTGTGTTACAATATTGAACATCTGATCTTTCGAAATACCCCTGTACCTACTGGAAGTTTCATTAAACTTTCGTCTACGATCTTTTCTTACTATCTTATATTTTTTCGACCATTCGTGATGTAGTGACATTTTAAGTGAGTCGCGGTCGATGTTCATCTTGGAAGCTTGTTCTGCCTATGCCACCCAAATTTTATGGTCGCATATGAAGAATTAGTATTGTCCAAAACATTCTGCATTTCTTCAAGAATATCTGCATTCTTTAAACCGTTAAAATATAGAAACTTAATGACGGCTCGTTTCTCAAAATTATCCATAGCAAAATAATCAAAAACACTTTCACTTTGCGAAACATGTAACTTTAAAATTTCAAACTAATGGTTAGTGTATTACCGCCCTCTATTTGAAGGCTGGCCAGTAATTATCTCGCCCTCGTATGATTAGCAATAAGTTATAATAAAATGGCGTGCAAAATGTATAATACTTTGTATATACAAGTTAAGTGCATATTTAAATGTTAACGCCATATTTTCATTACTGCTGTATAATGCTAATATTCATAGAAATTAATTATATTCGTAAACATAAAGTGGCATTGATATAGTTATATGATTGGGTAGAGAGGAGATCTTCTACCGTGGCTGAGCGATACGTTGAAAATTCAGCCAACAATAAAAAACAATTGCTGACATTTTTGGTGGTGAAAATCTGCAGGAACAACTCCTCACCAGCTGCACTCCTGTGGACTGCCTATTCAACAAACATTACAAGTTCAGTTTCAACAATATGAAATTTAGTTAAGAATCAGTTGTTAAACACTGGACCAATAAAAATTGTTTACCTAATTTTGTTAAAGGAAGTAATTTAAATTTAAATACGTACCCTGAAAAATAAAATTTTGTAGACATGATAATCTCATTTACGTAAAATAGTATATTATTTTATAAGAAGCTAAAGTGACACTTTTTGTGGCAAATCTGCAGGAAAAAAAATTAGGTTGTGAAAATGAGGAATAGTTAGATTTACTTAGCGTGCTCTGGGAAGCAGCAGGAGACGTTGCTAGGTTTCGTTGAAAACAATGCATTGTTATTGTAAGTATTTTATTAAACTTTTTGTTCCCATTTGTGTAAATTAAAATATTACATTGTTAGGAGTATGATGGATTTGGAGAACTACACGCCGTCAGAAATTACTGAAGCGGCTAATACAGCAATAAATGATCTATTACCTACAAGATCGAGCAAAATCTATGAACGCGCTTTTCAGCAATTTATAAAATGGTGCGATGAAAAAAATATTAAAAGCTACTCTGAAACCGTAATGTTAGCTTATTTTGCCGAATTAGCAACAAAAATGAAAGTGAAAAGCTTGACAATGTGGTCCCAATATTCGATGATAAAATCATTATTGAGTATTCGACATGGCGTAGATATAAGCAAATACTTGAAACTTCGTGCATATCTAAAGAAGCAAAATGAAGGATACACCCCAAAGCAGGCCAAAGTATTTACAAAAGACCAATTTAACAAATTTTTATCGGAAGCGTCGGACGAAAAATACTTGGCAATGAAGGTAAGTTTTAGAAACAGAATGAAAACAAGTCTTTATATTTTGTATTTTTTTTAGATAGTTTTGATTATTGGTATCTCAGGGGCATGTCGTTGCGATGAATTGGTGAAGATGAAGGTAGACGACATTGAGAACCTGAAAATTCTGCTACATATTAAAATTCCAGGTAGGAAAACAAAAAAAATTAAATCATTTACAGTTGTAGGGGAATTTTTCCTAAATCTGTATAACAAATATGTTGCTTTGCGCCCATGAGATATGAATGATCGCCTATTTTTTTGAAATATGGAGATGGAAAATGCTCAAGAGCGGTGATGGGAATCCATAAAATAAGTAGTGTTCCTAGGGAGGTAGTTTTTTTCTTAAAATTAGCGAACTATACAGAATACACAGCGCATTGTCTAAGAAGAACCTCAGCTACACTGTTGGTGGACGGCAGCGCAGATTTAATGTGCTTGAAGCGCCATGGTGGCTGGAAATCCAGCACTGTAACTGAGCTGTAACTCTAGCAACAGAAAAGAGGGAGCCTTGAAAATGTTTGCACCTAGTGCAAGCGCTACGAGTACAGAAGTTCATGTAGAAGAGGAAGAATTAAAGACCGTTTCCTTAGAACGCAGCGAGACCTCCACTGTTACCTCTGGCGGATTTTATTTTGGAGAAAATGTTAGTTTTAATCATTGTACTTTTAATCTTCATAACTCTAAACAATAAATTTGTTTTCGTTGTTTTCCAAATTGGGTGTTTGAGTTATTAACTTACATTACTTTTGCATCCGCTGCGAGGGGATGCAAAAGACTTTTGCAGCCGCCGGTGAAAATGTCAAACTTTAACGTTGTCAGGTGAAGTTTAAAATGTCATCTTTTATTGACGTCTGAAGAAAAAATACATTTTTTCCAACTACCTAATTACGACGCTATATTGTGACAGTATTTCGTACCAAAAGTGGCTGATTTCGATATTCCTCTGTAGCTCCATGGCAACCGTACAACAAGTAATTTGACCTTCACACAGACACATAGACACACAGACAATTTCGTGTTAATGACGTTCACTTCAATAAACAAATTTTTTAAAATTATCGCATGTTCATCACAAACAATGTTTTCCGTCATAAGTAAGTATTGATATTCAATATAATTTTGCTCTTTGTTTTCGTTTTAAGCAAGCGTAAGTTTATTTAAATGTTTTGAGTCAATGCGTTCTATGAACAGAAATCGACTTTTGCTGTCGCCGGTGACACCGTCTATCTTCACATTATTTCATTAACATCCGTCATATTTGAATTAAATTTATAGAGGTCGAATATTAATTGAAAACTACATCGTAATTTGTTTTTCACTAAAAAGTAGAATAATACCCGTTTTGTATAAAATAGCAATATAGTGAACTGCAAATAAATAACTGAATATAAAGATAAAAGTGGCCGGAGAAAAAATTTTATGATTTATTCGTACAAAAAATGCATTTTCGGGACTCGTGCCGAAAATTGATATTTTTCATACTAAATAAATAAATAACTATATATTTCGCTAAAAATGTTTGTATATCTAAACAACAAGGTAAATACCGAAAAATATGCTATTCCAAAGTTACGCACCTTGTTTGTCTACAACTTTGGCATTATTTTCAATATTTTACTTTTCTAAAAAGTAGATGTAAAATACACATATTTACGTAAAAGTTGAAATAATATTACACTAGATTTATGTTCCTTTAATTGACCCTATTAGTTATATAAGTTTTAAACCCGAATGGACCACTTTCAGATTGCAATTTGCGTTACATAGTGTAAGACTAATTTGTAAAGGCTGAACATCAAAGAAATTATAATCATGACTTTGTGGCATAACATATTGCTTGATGTATTACATTTACGCGTAATCGAACTAAATACGTACACAATTAGGTAGTACCTACACTTAACGATAAAGTAGAAGAAACTATGGTATTTTGTTATGTTTCTAAAAAATGATATGGACAAACATAAAGCAAGCTGTATATGATGACTATTACCAGTATAGCGCAGATGAGAGTATCATGAACACATGCAGTATTTATAAAGCAACCACAGCTAACACCTTTATAGTTCCAGAGTAATTATTCTATCCTTATAGATCATGTTCACAGTGTTCGTAACGCGTGGTACAACTTGATAAATTTTTAATTATCTTAAATTAAGTACTGAAACCTTAATTAAGACCCATCTTGTAATTAAGGACAAACAGAATGTTTCGTGTTAATTTTAATTTTTCGTTATGTTTCGGTTTGACGTAAAAGCCCCATGAAAGTGTATGAGCAACACAGGACTGTACTTATTTTACATATATAATTAAAATTAGTTAAATCAAATTAAATGTAAAAATTCTGGTTTCAACGTATCGCAAAACAACTCTACTGCCTTACAGAAGTAACATTTTTTATTCTTACTGTGTATTCTTTATTGAATTAGATTATTATTATCGTTAGTTTTCTCCTTTGGGAATGGATTGAATGTATACCTTTTATGATATTTATGATTTATACAATAACGAATTAATAATTTTTTTGCTATAATCTATAAAATAATATTCAATACTAAGCATTCACATTCATGTAATTTTATTAAACTACCTTGCACATCAACAGTTATTATTCACATTTACTGACGACTACTGCTTTAATGCTGTTTATACCTATAAACTTTGTAAATATTTACGTTATTACACGAGTATCTCATAAAAACTGAGAATTTTTATTAGAAAAGTTATTGTGGAAAATGTATGTGTTGAACATCTGTATGTGGGTGTGCGATAAATCTTTTTTATTTATTGCCATTCTATTTTCGTTATTTTTATTTCTTTTGTATTATGTTATGTACTATGTTATAATCTATATTGTTAGAGATGGAGTTTTAATAATACCAAATAAACGCTGGCTCTTTAATATTGTGACTCTCTAATTTGAAAAGCAATGATTAAGTAAATATGTATTTCTTGTAAATGATAATAGGTACATTATGAACATTGTTATACTTCAGAGTTACCGCTAAGCGACGCGTCACCCTGGTGCGATCATTACTGAAATGAACTGGATACAGAGCACAATTGTAAGGAGCATACCACTTAAGTAAGAAATAATAGGCTAACATAAGGTAACTGTGCATACAATTGTAAACTTGTACATTTGAGCAGGAATTACACCATTCTCTTCATAGGAAAGAGTACTCTGCTAAAAGTCGCGTCATGATGATAAAACATATATATATATATATATATATATATATATATATATATATATATATATATATATATATATATATATATATATAAATGAACTGGATACAGAGCACAATTGTAAGGAGCATACCACTTAAGTAAGAAATAATAGGCTAATATAAGGTAACTGTGTTTCGTTTTGAGGGAAAATAGTTCTCGTAAATGCATCAATGCAGCTTTGAATTTTCCTAGTTTTCTAACTGCATCGCTTAATGCACACTTTGTCAAATCTTAACTGAACTTTGTGGGGATATATTCTACCTAGATATTTACTATCGTTTGGGTAGATTCTAACTAGCTGCTATTCGACTGCCTAATTACGCCTTGGTGAAGCATAACATCTGCCGCTATACGTCATTCGTACCTGCGGAAGCTGTATTAAGCCAAGTTCTAAAATTTCTTTATTTAAATATTATTAAGAACATATTATAAAGAGCTAATCGTAAATCATAAAATACCTTACAACTACATTCATGTTAATACTTAATGATTTTGATTTTGGCACATATAATTGCGTTACGTTCAAAATTTCCTGTTGTTTCAATTTTAGATTCTAGTTGAAAACTTTTTTCGTTATCATAATATAATAACAAAAAGGGATCTTTGTAACCTTGTGTGAGGCAATAGAGTGGTCACCGTCTTGCTAAGAAAGAAACTGTACTGGCTTGATTAAAAGTAAAAAAATTAAATTTATCACACTTAATTGGTAAAGTACTTCTTTTAGTTGCAAAACTTCCATATTGTGGTTAAAACTTTAAGAGGTATGGACCTTCAATTATTAAATTTTATTTTTTAGTCACGACTAATTTAAGATGATGCTATGCCGGTCTATGTTTGGGCGATATTACCAATTTTCCAATTGTATTACTTCATACGTGTTGTAAACCTAAGATCACCTTACTCTCGCACTTGCGACTGGCAGAATTGTTGCTGGGATGCTTAAAAAGTGGTTAACAAAACACAACATGAGCACCAGAAACAAGAACAAAGACTGAAACACCATTACATTTGATGTTCGCAATGCTGTCGGTTTTGGGCACTGTACAAGTTAAATCGTTTTTTCAGACGGCTAGATAGATGATAGAAGATAAACGATAGAGCACAGAGGATTTTTACCTAGGGAAATTGATCGTTCCCAAATGAGCAAGATGGTGAATTTGATGGAGAGTTCCTTTATTTTAGTGTTGTATTTGCTTGTAGAATCTGTTGTACGAATAATTTGTACTACTGTTGTAGCTAAATATAGGTGTTTCCGCTTCTAAAAACGTAATTCATGTATTATTTGGAAGAAAATTTTCAAGGTCTTATTCTCCAGTCCTGTACCGTAATCGGGAATGAGCTTAGATGGATCTCAAACTATTCTGGCACCTGAGAATGTTGTAGATGATCAGTTGTCTACATATGCAACACGCTCAGATTACGGGATAGGTGAGAGAGCGCTGAGTCCTTCTTGCACTACAGCATCCCTTAAAAATTGGTCTTTGACTACTACAGTGCAATAAGAAATAAGGAACCCATATGAGAGTATACTGAGCCCTGATTTTACCGTAGAACTCATGGAGGAGTGGTCATACAGTAGTTCTACGGTAGAAATAGGGGTTAGGGGACACATTTCTGAGATTGTCCTAAGTCGAATAATTCAATAAAGAGTGGATTCCTATGAACTGCCCGTTAAAAGTAGTAAAGCTAATGAAGGATTCATCAGAGAGTATTTTCAGTTCTGAATGTGCTACGGACTTTATACATCATGAATGGTCTATGGGTGCTTAGTACCGCCTAGCAGCCCCATAGCGCAGAAAAAAGACTTACCTGCACCTTTACAGATGAAGAATGTAATGGATAACGCAGTATCTTCCACCCAGAGTATATTGAGCCCTGTATGTTCTGCGGAATTTCTGGAAAACATTTAGTTTTAATCACTTTTTCCAGTCCAGTGCGCATTGTAGGGTGAAGTACAATGCTGGGTAGAATATGTCCTACCACCCGACTACTCCTGCCATTGTTTCCTTACCCACAGAGTAATCTACTCCTCACCCTGATATATCCATCATGCACCATCTTGTTTATGGCGATCTGTTACGTTGCATCCTCGTTCGCATCATTGGCTATTGATTCACTTTGTAACAGTTAAAGATGTAAAAGATGTTAAAGATCTAACCAGGTGTTACAAACTGAATCATACTTTAGAAAGGAATATCTACCTCGCCATCAACGAATCGTGCGTTGGCTAAGTACAACATCCACTAGACCACCTACACTCGTACAACTAGGTCCATTGGGTTTGAATAACTTAAGCAGGTGTAATGCGGAACGGTGCAACGAACCTGTGCAAAAATATTACCAGAAGTGATATTGTGCACTGCACGGATTGTTCAGTTTATGTTCCTAGAATATCTGAGTAGATATGTACACTAAGCAAATATGTGTTTACCCATTGATACTGGGGTTGAAGTAATTCGGAATGCTTTTAAGCAGAGTATCTCCATGAAATACTGATAATGACGTGCAAACGTTTATGGGTGACGTTAAAGCGAATGTTTTGAATACAAATCCATTTTCAGAAACACCTTTCCCTGAAATGTAATTTTAAGTTGCTTGGTTTTTACTTCATACAAAGTAGAGATAGTCATGAATTAAATTCGTTTCAAAGAAAGTATAACATTTTGAGTGTCGATATGGTGATAGAAGAATATTAAAAAAAATTATTAAAAATCTCTAAGCAATCAGAATTCCAACTTAAAGATTCTGGTGACTGAGTGCCATGAGTAATGGTATAATGAAATTGGTAATGTGTGTAATAAACAAAATACACCCACTTACCACACAAAATTAAAACTAAGGAAATTTCTAATATATATAAATATATAAATATATATATATATATATATATATATATATATATATATATATATATATATATATATATATATATATATACCATCATCGAGTAACGCTTCGTTGCTTATCTGGTAAAAGTGAAAGTGAAAGTTAAGAAAGTTTAATGAGATCTGAGTAGCCTAAATGTCCTTGATATTCAAGGACCCTTAGGCTACTCATGCGGAGTAATTTACAGAAGTATGACAATTCTAATTATCAAAACAATCTACACGGTATTCCTACTAATGCTTCTGTCGTGCGAAGAATGGAAGATATTTATACAGGTATTCAATATTTTTATGGTATAGGATTAAAATCGTAATGTATAAGGCTTGCTGATGACTAACTCGCTAGGAAAGCGAAAGGCGTTAAGAAAGTTGTTGTTGAAGAAGTATTAACATGTGGATCAACCTTATGATATACGTACTGAGATGTTAAATAAAATTGCTTTTAGATCCCAGGATGGCGAACTGTATTAAGTAGGGGATACGTGTTCAACATTGGTATGTGGGTATTGGAGAATTTCGGAATTGGAGAAAATCGACCCTTTAAACGGTCTACTAGAGGTTGCTAGGGAAATAAATTTGCACGATCCAGAGGGTAGAAATCGTTTGGTTACTAACGCTTGCTAGTATTTCGCTATACGTATATATTATCTTCATAATGAAACTAAGGCTATACAAGAATATATCCTCATTTAATATCATACGTAAAATTGTACAGACTATATCACGTGGGTTTCAAGGTTTTTAATAATTGAGAAAGCATTGTGATCAGAAAGTTTTTAATGCAATATATGTTAATATTACGTATTGTGTTTTTGAATGTAACGAACTGGGAACTACTTATGGAGACAGTACTTACCTATATGCACTATTATTGTATGATATGTAGAAAAAATAAACAAAACGAATACTTCTGATTTTGTATTAAAAAGTGTAAAAGCCTTACTGCATTACATAGTTATCATACAAATAGTATACATTAGACAGAGCATAATGACGGAATCATTGACAATTATGGTAACAAAGTGGTTGCAAAATAGGAGCAACAAGATGTTCATCAAGCTGAATGAAGGACTGGGTTACAAATTTTCTGATGTAATCCGCGACCTTCCACACCTAACGTATGCCATAGACACGGTGGTTTAAATACATAGAGTGAAACTTGTGTTCCGTTAAAAATTACCAGTTTTATGGATGTAAAAGCTTTTAAAATTCATACCCTTATACGTCTATTAAAGCGGCCGTCATACTACTGCTCTCTTACTGACTTGGTACCAATACTAGAGTGTAATGACTCTTTTTGATTCGAGTCTACCGCTATCAGTGCTGCGACTGTCGTAAATTGATTAGAAGTGAGTAATGGTTGCCCATATCTTTGACACTGTGATATGAAATTTAGGAAACATTTTGTACAACGTATCAAAGCAGTTGTTATCATAATTAACCCTTAAACTGACATACAGATAACGGTCGATGTCAAGAAATACCTGCGTGGCAAATATGTAAACTAATACCTAACTGGGTTTAGTTTGAAAGAAATGGGGCCACTACCTTCTACTACAACAGAAGCGCTAAGATATATATATATATATATATATATATATATATATATATATATATATATATATATATATATTGAGATGTTCAGAAAGAGGTAATAGAAGTATCGGACAGCTTACATGACATTTGGGTCATAAAAAGGGGTAATTTCTAGCTCGATACAAGTGCGAGACACTATTTTACATAAATCTGGTTCACGATGTGTTTAAAATAAATTTATTTGGTATAAATTGATCTGAATATCATTTGCTTAGTTTGGTTTCATCATAAAAAGCAAATTGCTGCTACCAAAATTGTCAAGAATGGTAAATATCATCATTTTCGTAGAGTCATTTTAGTATTGCAATTATTACAATAAAAATTCAATTTTTCAAAGGTATTTTGGCAAGTAGACATTTTACAGGTGTTTAAACATGGACTATATAGTTAGGATTATGTTAGGGATAAGGTATGTTTAGTTTTTAAAAGCAGGAAATACAAAAATTTGGTAAAAGGTTATAATATGGACAGTATAGACAATTTTCGCACATATTTTTGGTAGCGACAAAAATATTAATACAAGTTTCACAATAAGAAAAACATTTAGAACATTATGGCATACAGACATTTATAGTGCCGTACAATTTATAGTGAAAAATTTCAAAAAGAGTGTTAGACGATGAGACTTTTTCAATGCAAGACTATATAACATTATGCATTGCAAATAATTAGTGAGAACAATAAAGACAAGTAGTACAAACCTTAAACATAACATTTTAAGTGTTAAAAACATTTTTTAATATGAATTAATTACATTTTTAGATTTAAGTTTGGTTACGTTGTAAATTTTATTTTTTTTCATAATTTTATACTTTTTCCACTTTCTTAGACGTAGATTTTGCTCTTAAAGCAAATAATAGATGTTCTTTCTCAATATGAATATGTTTTTATAAGGATACAGCGCTTCTCTCCGCTAAATTATGTTAATTCTGAGGTGAATTTAAGCTAATAATACAAAAGCTTAAAATTTTCTTTAAATTAAATGTTTCGAACTTAAAAGATATGTATTCTTATGTAAAATGTCCTCAGAATTCCATTTTTGCAAGTAATTTTAGTGTAGCTTGTAAGTATAAAAAGTTAAAAGCTTATTTTAATTAGAGTATGTTACTTCGTTTATTAGTGTTAGGAATTATAGCTTGTTAGGTGTCCTTTTATTCAAAATTTCACGTACTTTTCATTTCTGTTTTTAATTTTCAATTCTGATTATGCATAAGAAAGTTACGGCCAAAATTCCATTTATGTACAATATTTAATTTTGATCATCCAATCAGATCCATAGCTACATTTGCATTATGGCTGAAAAAAAATGAAATTTGTGTAACAACCAGAAACATATAAAAGCAAGCGCTCAGGAAATGATTCTCTCTCTTGAAATTGTTTAAAAGTGAAAAAGGTGAAAACAGTGTCGTAAAATTTGTGAATACATAACCTAATTTATTATCGTTAAAAAGTTTTACGTTACGAATAATTTTCGAGAGCACTTGTTTTTGTATCGTCGGATAGTAATAAATAGTTCGGTCTCCGATACCTGTCGTTTAATAAAAATAATTCTGTTTGATTAATTGATGTTACGATTTTGTGAAGATTTGTTTACGTGTTTTCAAATTTAAAATAATTCTTGTTTACCAAATTAAATTCCATTCTTATTTGGTCAAAGTTTGTTTTATTTCGTCGTACAAATCCTTTTAAATAAAAATTTATCATCGGTAGCTAAAATAAAAGTGTTGTTAACAATAATCTTGAATACTTAAACATATATTTTAAACGATATTACTCATTGTGCTATAAAATCATTAAAATAAAAAGTTACCGTTAATAAATAAGTGTTTGGAGTTTGCCGTTTTTGGGGGAAAACATCTACAAGCCTGGAAGTTGGTGTCTTCAACAACCGAGAACCAAGATAGCAGTTGGGTATTGGTAACAACTGTAGCCGAGTGAATATAGCCTGTATCCAGCTGAAGTATCGGAAGACATCATTCAATCAACAGGAAGGACTGTATATGTGAGTCAAATTTTATAACCCTGTTCATTGTTATTTTCCTGCAATTTGTATTTGGTACATGTTTTTAGTTAAGAATTTTAAATATTTACTTGTGTAAACACCTGTAAAGATATTAATTTCTTTTCTTTTCTAAATTTTATTTTTCAATTTGATCCAAACATTAACTTTCTAAATTTAATCATCTGACATTTTTGACAGTTACTTATTTTACTTAAATTCATTAACGCATGCGTTGGATAGCAAATTATATTCAGAGCATTTTGTATACTTTAAATTCAATTACATATAGGATACTTCTTATACTACAAAATTATTATCTTCAACTAAATTCCCTTGAACTCTATCCCCATATGAGATTCTGAGCTAGTCCGGTGCAATATAATAAATATAACATTAAGAGTTAAATAATTACTTCAATCATTATTACATACAACATTTAAATTTACCTCAAACCAAAATTCAAATTTTAAATAACTTAATTTTTACTCACAATTCTATAAGTCGCCATTTTAATTCAAATTAATATTAATACATCCCAATATATATATATATATATATATATATATATATATATATATATATATATATATATATATATATATATAAAGTGCAGTGCAGTGCAGCGGAATTGAGAGTCCACCCACTTCGATAAGCGAATCCGATACTTCCACCACCACGTCTTCATGGGCAATTTATGTTATTATTTCCTCACATATACTCTTTAGATTGGTTGTTGATCGTATCCATCAATGATATGATTATGCTATAAAGCATCGCAACCAAGTGACTACCAAATTTTTGCATTTATATATTTTTTCCCATTTATGGAAACACGGGTTGCACTGTACATAATGTCATATAATGTGAGATGTATGATGTTTCCGAGATACAGGGTGTTGAATATAATTTTTTTTTCTCAAATTTTCATTATAACTCATAAACGAATGCTTAAATTTTTTTCATGTTGGGGGGAGAATGTCTAATAATTAAGGGGCATAAAACAACCGATAAGAATGTTCACAAACTTGCACAGTGGCGGAGTGGAGGGTGTGCTCAACCCCTTTCATAAACAGAACTTCTACGCCAATGACTATTTAAAAAAAAACTGTTATTTTCATTATCTACATACAGTTTAACAAAAATAATGTACCTTCTTCTGTTTCGAAATTCCTGTGCGTTTCCGAGTTATTTTGATTTTTAGTGTTTGATGTGGTACTAAGTTAAGTAATGTGCTTTATGTGAATAATTGAATATAAAGTTTTTAATAAAAAAGATATAATAAAACATTTAGAGCCATTTTAGTACCTAACGATCGTTTCTTTAAAATTTCAAATACATTTTCATTTATAAATAGGTAGGTTATCGGTTTTTTTTAGTATCCATTGTTATTATCCTCGTATAAAAAGAAATGCATAATTATTATTGTTATGCGGTCAATACTTTCTGTATAATTATGTATGTATCAATTTCGCCATAAACATGTATGTAGTTTTTAAGTGAGATTCTAATAAGTTATAGACCGCTGCTCACTTGCCCTCATTAAAGAGCCGCCACTGTATCAAGCCATACTCAAATACAAGACTTTTGTAAATTGAAATCTGTTTAGTACACTAATTTTAACAATCCTTATTTATTATTGTATCAATACTTAATTAATAATTGTGAAATTAATAAGAATTCTTAGCAATAACGATTTATAAATAAATAACAATAACACTAGTATAATAAACTTAGACACTGTTCAAAATGTAAACCGTTCTTTTCAATACACATTTCACAACTGGGGATCTTGTTTTTCACCACGCCGTTTTCTCATCATTGTAAGACCGTCATGCATGCCCAAACACAATCTCGACTCATCACTGAAGACAATTGAATTACATTCTTGGTCCCAATTTGCCCGTTCTCTACACCACGCTAGACGATCACGTCGATGCACAGGAGGAAGTGGTAGCACAAAATGGGGACGGTATGAAAAGAGTCCAAAGGTTCTTATCAGGCGACAAACAGTTCGCATCCCAATAGCCCTTCCATGTTCTACAAACTACTGGTCCTCAATAGCCCGTGTAGACGAGAAGAAGCGGCTTCTCTGGTTCTTCGTCCTGTACCTCTCACTTTTCGTGTACGTCCTCTTGGTTCTATTCCCGAGCACAGACTGTCACAATGTTTAAACTCCGTTGCGTTCTATCCGCTGCATCTCTCATAGACAAGCGAGCGTCTCGTAAGCGCACAATTCGACCCCTATCAATCTCACCTAACTGTCAAAAATTTTGGCGTCTTCGCACTCGAGGCATCGTGATTCAATTAAAGAAACTTTTTGTAATGTGTTTTACACGTTTTAAATGACAACTATAGTTACAAATGATTTAAGACTACGTGATCGTAAATGTTTTTGAAAGAGGTTAACGCAAAAACCGCTAGAGTAATATGACTAAAAAATGGATCGTTATTTAATTTAACATAAACAAACATATTCCCAAAAAATTTTTACAAAATATTTATTATTACTGGGTGTTCTTCTTTCTATGTCACTTAGTACATATGAATATATACATGGTCCGCCTTTGGGAGCTGATCCTATGAGTATCTGCTGAACCAAACTTACTATAATTTTGAAAATTTGGTGTTAGGGCTAACTCATCTAAAATATTTTCACGTTCGGACCACTTCCGGTTATACCGAAAGTCGATACTTAGTCGCTTATTTTGAATAGAACACCCCGTATATTAATACATTTTTGGATTCTACGTCGAATTTTAAGGTAAGTTTGTTAAATAAACTAGATACGAAATTTCAGTCGTTTAAAAAAAAACCATTTTTCTAAAAAAATTGACAGATGCGGTCTTAGTAATAGGAATCACAAAATTATCAATTTTTATAATTCTTTGCAGTAACTTTTTCAAATATTTTTTTTTATTTTTATTCTCAATTATTTGGTTTCCATGGTGACCACGAACAAGGAATACTAGATTTAAGTATGTAGCTCATTTTTATCACAAATTTTAAAATTGGGACTTTTTGATAATAAGTATGAAACTGTTAGGTTTAGGCAAATAAAGTTTTAAACAAACTTACCTTAATTTTTGAGGCTAAATCGATCTGAGTAATAAAAAATAGGGGTTTCCGTTTGATTTTTTTGAGTAACTTGCATTTTTTGATAGTCAAGTTTAGACATTCATAATTTTATTTTTATGAAAAACACAAATGCCATTTTTTGCTGACAGTTGCAACAAACCTTTGCCTACAACACCTCAAAGTTTTATTCAAATTGTTTGACAGGAACAGAACAATTAACGAGTTATTACTAAGACTGCATCTGTCAATTTTTTTACAAAAATGTTTTTTTTTTAAACGACTGAAATTTCGTATCTAGTTCATTTAACAAACTTACCTTAAAATTCGACATATAATCCAAAAATGTATTAATATAAGGGGTGTTCCATTTAAAATAAGCGACTAAGAACCGACTTCCGGTATAACCGGAAGTGGTACGAACGTGAATATGTTTTAGATGAGTTAGCCCTAACATCATTACCCTGTCACCAAATTTTCAAAATTATAGTAACTTTGGTTTAGCAGATACTCATAGGATCAGCTCCTAAAGGCGGACCCTGTATATATATATATATATATATATATATATATATGTTGAGATGTTTAGAATTTACTTGAAACAAAGTAAATAGTTCACGTAGTAAGAAAATTCATTTTTATGAGTATAAATGGTACTTTATATATAAGATTATGTAGGGATGTTTAATTAGCATTGAGTTGGACCAATGATATATAATTATTAATAAAAATGTAAAAATAATGATAAATCGCAACATATTGCAAGTGAGTATAGTGTACGTTTGGTATCGTAATCAAATAAATCAATTTCCTTATTAGTTAGTAAGGTTATTTAAGTATAATTTTCGCTTAAGGCATGAGTTATAGGTTATAGATAACAAACGTAATGTTAGATGCAGTGTGGGACCGATATCAATGTCACATGTAGGGTGTACGCAGGCAGGTTTGGTGTAAACATTCGTGTTAGTGAAAAAACGTAATAAGTGCTAAAACTGAATGGAAAACAGAATGAATACATTGGTTATTAACAATGAAACATAAATAGTACAGCAGTTCTGAAGTTATTGTGCATAATTAACATTTACAGACTTAAAAATTAGTGCCAATTAACAATTCTATACAAGTCTTATTAAAACTTATGAATGTCCAGAAGAGTGAAAATAAATTATAATAAGTCATAAACAATAAGAATTTACACTTTCACAAACATTTAAAGTGCTTAAATATGTAAAATCTAACTTTAAAAATTACTGTATAGAAGTAAGGTTATGTCATTTCTTCCTATACAAAACTTATATAAAAATGTTATAAAATGGGACAAATTGGCCAAAATAAATTATAAGAGGTAAAAATAATAAAGTAGCCTCAATTTCGAGTCACAGAACATTATATTAGTGACAATTTTACCAAAATTAGTTTTTAAGGGTGTATAAAAATTTCAGATAATTTTCCTCTCAAATTGGTTTTAGACATATAAAGGATGTGTATGTACATATAGTAGCATCCCATATTCATGTGGAAATCAATTCCAGGCCTGTAAAGCATAAAAAATTAGTAAAAATTAGGAAATCAATGTAAAAAGTCAACATGTTTAATAAGTTGAGTAAGTAGGTCGTGTTTGGACTTATTTTATAGGAAAAATTATGAAGATTTCAAAAATGTTTATAGATTTAAGATAGATTAAGAGGTATAGAAGTTATAACCTTTTTAACTTCAATTTAAAACTGTGAAAATTATTAGCCAATCAGATTTAAGATAAAATACGATGTAGTTGTTGATAACAATTGATAATTTTGGTTTCTAAGCAGTTTCATATAAATAGAAGTGCTTTGAAAGGAATTTCTCTCTTCCTATTCTTAAATTTTGTGGGCCAACACCTTGAGTATACAAGGTGTTGCCATTTAAAATAAAAAATAAAGCCGCTTCGATAAAATTCAAGTGCGATCTTAAGTTCGGTAGTTTTTTTTTTAAACAAGTGATATTCAATTGTCGGTAAAACAAGTAAGGTTAGTTTACCTAAATAAAATTCGATGGTTATCGACAGCTACGATTAAAATTATTTCCGAAGTTCGATCGTGTACAAGTTGTTTTTGTTTTGTTATTATTTTTTTACTTGTTTTTCGTTTTTCCATTAATATAAAAGTATTATCGGAAGTGTGTTTAATTTAAAAATTAACCTCAATCACATGGTGCATTTCAAAATTTATTTTTGAAATAAAAATTTTAATAAATTGTGGTGATCCTAAAAATAAACAGTCAACGTATGAGAAGAAATATTAGTAACTTACTGGAAGGAATTAGAGTCATCATAGAAGAAGATTTGGATATTTATGGAGCTGTTTTTTCAACGGTCAACTCCTGCTTTAACAAGAAAAAGAGGCCATATTTATGTGAGTGTACCAATTTGTATGAGTAACCATTGACATTGATATCATATTTGTGTGTTACTTATGTCCATATTTTGTAATAAGCTTAATGTGAGACAACGAGTAACAATGTCCAAAGGGAACATTAATTGAGCTATAAAATAAATGGTTAATATTATATTTAAAGTTAGGTGTAATTATACTTACTTGTTGATGTTGTGTTTTTTCAGTATACGTTATTGAAAGAGTAAATGGATGCGTATTCTTAGCGCATGCTCAGAGTACACATTTTGAGATTTATTTTATGTATAGGGAGGTGCACACATTTAGTGATGCAATTCAAAATATTTTACAGTTCAGTATTTTTAAAAGGATTCAATTAAAAAGACAAATAAGTTGCTACAACTCAATGAAGATTATTCAGAATGTTTTTAAAATTACTTTCATTCACTTTAATTATAATTATCTTATTGGATCAAATTGGATGCACGCATTAACCACATCAATCATCATAAAATTAAAATTGTTTTTCTAAATTTGATCCCTATCCCCTGTGAAGAGTCTTAATGCTCCGACTGTATTTAAAGCTAGTTAGGTGATATAATAACATATCAACATAAACAATAATTAATATACATTAGTTAGTAATATATTTATATAAGTTATAAAGAAATTATAGGTATATATATATATATATATATATATATATATATATATATATATATATATATATATATATATATATATATATATATATATATATATATATAGACACACACACACACACACACACACACACACACACTTTCATAAATTATCTAAAACGTGGGTATTTCTTTAGAGTTTTTTCTTCTTGCGATTGCTATTATCGTCCAACATTCTTCAAGAGATCGTTGTAATCATTCTACAAACTATATCTGGGCAATGGTCCTCCGAGTTACATATTAATGGTTTCCGAAACATCAGGCGAAGATGCAGTATTTCTATTACTTCACTTTGGATCATCTCATCATGTTTTAAGATAGTTATTTGTTACTATAACGAATTTACCATCACAAATATGATATCGAATTTGTTGGATTGGTGTTTGTGCCGATTCTTGTTGAACATTTAACGGTATCACAGTAAACTAGGTTAGATGTCTATAAACCTAAAGGTTATGTCAGCTTGAATAAAAATTGTATTAACATAGTTACAAAATTGCTCCTGTTTATAATTGTTAACTTTAACTTCAACCTTTTGACGATTTTCATGTTATATGCTGTAACTAGTGCTTTAAAAATTGTCAGCTGTTTAAACTAAAGAATTTGAACTTTGACACCTAATAAGATTCACTATACAGAGTGCTTCATGACATAGTTAACATGTGTACTTCTATGAACTACACTTCTCATATATAGGGTTGCTAATATCTAACTTTTATATTTGTGTTTAAATGCTTGATGATAAATAGTTGTTGTATGTTATGTACTTCACTTGTTAGTATATTTACTTATACTATAATTAGATGTGTTAGCAAACGCTATCTTAACAAGGAAGTCATTAAATTTTCTTTCTGCTTGCAATAATTTCGGCCTTTAGCCTCATGATTGTACTGAGTGGCCAGATAAAAATGCAAAGTGCTGTTTCTCGGAAACTACTCGTCGTAGAGTTGCGGTAAAAAAAATTATTGCTAAAGTGGCCAATTCAATGAAAAATTTCATCATTTTATAATTTTTAAATAATAAAAGTTTTCATAATTTCAAAAATTAAATGTAATAATATGATAATGTTTGTTTTTGAAAGGTATTATTCCAAATTTGTGGAATTCCTTTTATTGATTCTATTTATGGCCCTAAAAAGGACCGATTGTGCAATAATGCCTACTTAAGTAGGCATTAAGTAGCTATCAAGTACCTACTGAATGCCTACTTAAATGCTCGAATTGTCTCCCATCGATCTCGATGCATTGTTGGAGCCGCTCATGCGTGGATATTACAGTAGCTTCAACTTCTGCTCTTGACAGGCCACGAATGGCCTGTCGAATTCGTACTTTTATGTCGTCTCTCGTTGTTGGTGGAGTTTCGTAAACAATATCTTTTAACCGACCTCATAGATAAAAGTCCAAACAGGTTAAGTCTGGGGATCAGGGTGGCCAAGGAAATAGACTTCCTCGTCCAATCCACCTCTGGTGATATATTAAATTTAAGTGTTATCGTACATTTATTGAAAAATGTGCTGGCCAACCATCTAGTTGTAAAAACATATTTTGCCGTAATTGCAAGGGCACATCTTCTAATAAAATAGGAATTTGGTTTACCAGAAAATAAAAAAACACGGCACCATTTAGTGGTTCATCAAAGAAATAGGGACCTAAAATAGTTCCGTCCAGGATGCCATACCACACATTAATACTTCAACGACCTTGATGTCGGAGACCTCTTGCAACCAGTGAGGATTGGTATCAGACCAATAATGCATATTATGCATATTAACGTTTCCATCACTTTTAAAAGTGACCTCATCCGTCCAAAGAATGTCGGATAAAAATCCTCTATTTTCCCTGATCATGCCCAATATCCAATGATAATAATATATCCATCGGTCAAAGTCTTCGCCATGTAAGGCTTGATGTAAAACCATATGATACGGGTGCTTTCTATAAATTTGAAATTACAAACTCATTGTGAAACATGCAAATTAGTGTTTTCAGTGACATAAGAACTTACCCATGATCCTTTAAAATGTTTTGAATAGTAGTCCGTAACATATTACACGCGAGAGACATTGCTTTCATACTAACGTGGAGATTCAATGACACGTATGCTAATACATTAACAATATTGTCTTCCATTCTTTTAGCAGAGTCTCTTCGCAACTTTGGTCGAAAGCTTCCAATATTACGCAAATTTTGCACTAAACGCGGAAAAATTCTCGCATCGCGTAGAGGCCAATGTGGATATCGAGCTGAGTATACTCTCTTAGCCAATGCTGCATTTTGAAGACATTCGAAATATACCGCGATCATATCAACAGCTACATCATTTGTAAATGACATTATAGTAGTTTTAAGGACTTAATTGTGCAACAAACATAAATTACATTGTCTATTAAATTTTAATATTTGTTTACAAGTTGATTTTAGGTATTTGTTTCTTCTCAATGGGCTACTCCTAATATTCTGCACTTGCATATACTATGTATTGATGATTATGCCCCTATATGTATTATTTTTAATTTTTTAAATTATGAAAACTTTTATTATTGAAAAATTATGAAATGATGAAATTTTTCATTGAGTCTTGAAAAAAGACAAATAAATAAGAGTAAATACCGGTGTAATATCGACTTTTCAAATTTTATAATAACTAAATTTTCTTTCTTCGATATTTTAGGGTAGGAATACGATATATAGATGCAGTTTTCACTAATCTATTTATAAAAAAAAGTCATATTGTTGCATTCAATTTTTTAGAGAATTTTGCAATTTTCTGATATTATTTAAAAAAACGCACTATAGCGGTATCACTAAAAATTAGACATATTACAGGTAAGATGGATTTAATGGAGCAATAAATGCTCTTTCCAACGAGACTAAGTTTATTAAAATCAGTTCAGTCGTTTAGGAGTTACAGCTGTTTATTTAAAAAATCATTGAATTACCCCCCCGCTCCTCCCCACCTACACTTTATTTTAATAGATACGTCAAACAAAAATTACACGAATAAAGCTGAGCTTTAACAAGCATATAATTTTTTGGTACATTTACTAGGTGGATTTCAGTAAAATATCACTTTAAAAGTTTGGCCACTTTAGTAATAAAATTTTTTACCGCAACTCTCTACGACGAAACAGCACTTTGCATTTTTATCTGACCACCCTACTTATTTTATTATAAGTTTTTGTTATGAACTTATTTGTTGCACGCTTTGGGTAATTGAAATACTTATAAAATTACGCTTTGCTATATATGTTTGGAGATCGTAGTAATTTAACACTTGCACATGCTGGGGAAAAATTATACTTTATATTCTGGTTGGTACTGTTAATTTACAGGTAAATTTAATTTCATTTGTGTTTAAAGAAAAAGCAATGGTAGACATCTAAGTGTATTTTTGTTGCTGTTATTAATTTTGGGGTTTAGATTGCAACTCGGTTAATTTTGAACTGATACACCAGTTTTAAGGAGAGAGCTCTTCCTGGAACTTCGGTTTATTTTAGGTAATTAATTTTGAGCGGCTATTGTGTTTATGTTTTCTAGGGTCCACGAAGGATGTCAAGCAATGCCAAATAATTTATTTTCTTTGTGTATTCATTGGTTTCATGTTAATTTAGATGATATTATTAACGTTACTCAGCAAGATAAGTGTGTTTCTACAATAAGTTATAAATAAATGTTCAGATTTTCATATAAGTATTTCTCCATTATTTTCGTTTGGGTTCACCAACGCTATAGCTATACAAACTTAAGATAACGCTTGTGTAAATGTTCTTTATCTATCTTTTTTAAATTTTGTGTAATTATTTAAAAATAATTTATTTTGGGATATAATTTTTATTATCGTTTAATTTAGTTGTATTAAACGATCAGTAGTATTCGTTTATTCCTGCGGCCTAAGATTAACTTTCTCGTCTGATCTTTTACCTTCTATGACTTAGTTCGACATTAAACCTTATTTTAACTGTACCGTCTCTCTTATTGTGTCGTAGCGCTTTTTCTTGATTAAAGGTCGACATAAGATGAAATCAAGTGGTGCGCTTTTAACCATTCTGTGTACTTTCCTACGCCAAAAGCCAACGCATCCAAGTGCCCAACCGACCGACTGAGCTTCCGGTTAATTCTGTAATTCATGTTACAGCACACTTTCTCCGTTTTCTACAAAATCCTTTTGTGCACGTAACACCCAATATTACAATTGTTTCGATAAATGTTTATTAACGTATCGAATATGGCATGAAGATCAATCGCGCTTACAGCTTGCTGCAGCAGGATTCATTTCGATATCTGCCCACGACACAACTGAATGCTTCATGTGTGGAGTTAGTATGAACCAATGCCAATCATCTAATACCCCATTCCAGGAGCATATACGATGGGTATCATTGTACGTCTGCTCAATTACTTGTACCACGTCCACGCAGGTGTATTGAAACAGAAGGACTAAATCAAAATGTTTTGTTTCTAAACCAAACCATATGTCTATCTAAAACATGATTAGCAACAATGACAATTAAGAGCTTCACTTCATTTCCACATTAATTATGACGTATGTTATTATAATTGAACTAAGTACGTATATAGAGCAAACAAATTAAAGAATTTAATACCTTTATTGTGCGTTAGGAAGTACGTCTCAGTACCTGTTAGTAAATATTTGCTTGTAATGTATTAGTGTATTCGTTTTAGGATTGTTAGGAAGCGATTAGCGCTTTAAGTCACATACTAAGATAAGGTTTGTCTTTTCTAAGAAATATTTTTACGATATAAACACGAGAAAGTTTGGATATGAATATGAATATTTCCAGAAATAAAAATACTCGTGGAAAAAAATGCTAGGTATGTCTTATGACCTAGAGCAATAAGCAGTTAAACAGTACCGTTAACTGTCGTTTGCCAGCAAGAGAAGGGGGAAGGAAAAGGGCCATGTATTTCATTCCCTCCCCAAGGAGGAGGGCGGGCTGCTAGAGCTTTCCGAGTACCTTCAGCCACAATCATGGATTCCCAGTATACATACATTCATTACGTATATATGCATGGTGCGATTAAGGATGGGTGTGGTCAGGATAGGATCGGAAGGAACGGAGTTAGAGTTCTGAGGTGGAAAATACTACTCCAGCATTCGCCTAAGTAGCCGTACATGGTGTGCATATACCCGGTGACCATGCCGCTACAGGTGTATGAGGAAAACCCCCTGAAAAACCTCATACAAGGTAGACGGTAAGGGGAATCGAACCCACTACTTCCCGAATGCTAAGCAGGTCGTCTCACCACTACGCTACCAGCTCGGTCTATCAAGAGAATAATGAGCTCTGCTTTTATTACAAATTTTAGAAGTGAAAAGTGGGCTGTTCTAAATAATTTATTGGTAAAAATTGATTCAAAGAGGATATGTACATATGAAAATGTCTATTATAAATTATGTATTACAAATTATACGATAAGTTATGTAGGTACATAGAAGGCTAGGAACAGAATATCAATAAGTGATGTCCTCATTACTGTATTGTTCAATGTTGTCATTCTCATTTTCATCGTTCTCGTTACCATCTTCTCCCAAGTTTAGTACCATCTTATTTTCAACGCAATGCTTCCTCATACCTTGCTGCTTTTACCAATTATCAATAATTAATTTTTTGGTTTTAGTAACCGTATTGGACCATATTTCTGGTGTCACTTGCTGTAGAAATAAACACACGTAATCAAAAATGTAAGATTTTTCTTGTAATTGAATAAGTTGATGAGTGACGAGTAATTGCATAGTAGTAATATGGCTTACTTGTACACATGCAAATTACTTGACAATTATCTAGTCAATAGCATCCTGATTAGTGATTAAATGACGTGAAGATAACACCACGATTCTTAATACAATTAATGTAGAAACTTTCAAGGCCCGCTGAAATTTTAGAAATCTTGAACGATACAGTTTACAAGTTGGAATTCCTCACCAACAATTCTATAACGAATACTCTACACTTTACAAAATGGTGATTTTAGATGAACATGTAATGTATGATTATCTCACACAATCACTTTTAAATGTATCCACGGCTTTAGATCAAACATTCGGAAATTTCGGGAGGATTCCATCAAATAATTTGCTACCTCTTTGTTACACTGACTAATGCACAAGAAAGTGTTTTATATTTGTATTTCTTGTAGTACAATTATAAATAACCTTTTTATATCAACCAGAAATATTTGATTTTAATAACAGAAACTGAAAAAATTAAATTATAGCTTCAAATGTATATAGACAACCCCAATTTTTTTTTCAGCAGACTGCTGCTGGCCCTATGTAGTAGAAAGGACCCTACAGGTCATCGCAAAATTTGTAGCGGCTCCATAAACAGTTAACCACACAACTTTAATACTAGATCCGGTTTTTCAGTGTACGGTTAACCGTAAATATTCTCGGTCACCGTAGTTTTCTCGAGTACGACTTTTTTAGTATTTCATCAAATGTAAATCATGGTTAAACTGACTCAAAATGTAACCGGGGTCGTGGAGATCGGTTAACCATAAGTTTAGATTGCGATTCTACGCTTTATTAATCGTCATGCTCTTCAGAACCTTACTTTCTCAGCATTTGCCCCTTGCTTCAATTTCAATTTCAACAAAGTTTATTAAAAATTTTAGAAATTAACAATTCATTTTGTATATACATATCACACTTAAAACTAAATATAATAATAAATGTGTATATTGTTGTATTGGTGGTGCGCTGCTCAGGAATCTTCTTCCTCTTCAGCGCGTGGATTGTAGAGTTGTTGGGTTGTGGGTCGTATGGATTGCCTGTTGACAGTGTTGTGCTTAGCATTGTTGGTCGTTCGTAAAAAAAAGATGTGTTGTGGAGATGTGGTGTTGTTGGAGTATGTTGTGTGGACTGTCCTGTTGTCGCTCGGTTGTGGCTGGTTGCTGATGCCCTGTGTATTTGAAATAAATAGAAACATGTGTTAGTTGTGCGAAACATTGTCGGTTTTAACAGAACAGAATAAATTAAATTGTCGATACTATATACTTATCTGTGACACCAGACTTCGCTCCGGACCTTTGCATGATTACCCGAAAAGGGCAACCACCTCTGAACCGTGCGTGAGGATCACTCCCCACAGGTCCATCGCAGGTTGCACCTGAACGAGCGCCGCTGCCACCTTACGGATGACAGGTAGGGCCTTCTCCATATCGAGACCTCCGAGGAGGCCCAATATGGCGTCGAACCCTAAGGCGGGTTAGGCAGGCGGGGTAACGACAGCGGCGAGAGCCGTTCTCGATCCTTCCGCCTTCTCAACCTTACCTGCTGTCGCTCGGGCGTAACTGACGCCGGTCCGGACTGAAGAAGGCGCCGCCGTCGGCGGTGTCCTCTTCGGTCTCTGATGTACTTCCGTCTTCTTCCGTTGCGGGGGTCGAGGGAACTTCGGGCATCCCCTGTAGCTGACAGGGTGGTCCCCACCGCAGTTAACACACTTTCCCCGGTCGGTACGGGGTTTTGTGCATTCACTGCTGTGGTGATCGTCGGCGCACTTAACACAGCGTGCTGCCGCCGTGCAGCAACGCTGTGCGTGACGGAAACCTTGACACCGGTGACACTGCCCGATGCCATATTTCCGCCGCAAATCCTCGACGGTGACTCGGAGGCGGGCGACGCGCTGCACCTCCCGGATCTTCTTCCTGTCGTCCTCGGACGGCAACTTCACCATCACGAGGGTGATCGGGCGTCCTCGCTGCTTCATCCTAAAAACAGAGAGAGCATTAACACCTTGCGTTTTTAGCTCTGAACTAACGTCGACCTCGGATAGCTCTACGGGCACGCCGCGTATCACCACCTTAGCAAATCGCTCGCCCTTTGCCTGGTAGGTGTGATACGGAGTACCACACCCATCCATATACCTAATCAGCCTGTCTCGGTCCTGGTGTGAGGCAGGCTGAATTCGGATTCCCTCGCTGAAGGCCTTGGCCCTCGTGAAGGCGATCCGCTGTCGGTCCATTTCTCGGGAGAACGCGATCCAGTTCTTCTTCTGGCGAAGGATCACCGGAGGCACCTTCTCCCTGGTGTCCTCTTGAGTAGTCTGCTCCATTGCTGCAGGGATGTCGGTGTAGGGTTCCAGGGCCTGGAATCCGTTGTCCGTGGGCGGCGGCGTAGACGGGCGAACCTTCGAGGTTTTCTTCGGCTTCTTCCTTTGCAGCACGAAGGCGTCGGGGCTGGTGGATCCGGGGCGGGCCTCTTCTTCTGTGTGGTCGGTTGCTTCCGCGGCGGCGGGGGTGGACGGCGTGTCATTTAGGGGGGTTATGCCTTCTAACGGTGGCGGTCGCTTCTTCTTTTGCCGCCTCATCTTCTGTGCGGTAGCGGCCGGTGGCGCGTCGCTGCTCGCTCTCTCGAATGGTAGAGCGAGCAGTGACGGTATCGCTGACGGTATCCGGAACTCCTGGGCTGCCGTCGGTGACAGCGGGACTCCTAGGGCTACCTGCTCTTCCAGGAACTGTTGGTAGCGGCGCCTGTTGTAGCCCGGCTCCATCATCGTAAAAACGACGTTATCTTTTCTTCAATTGGACTGGCTAGTCTTGTCTAAAGTTGGTGTTTTCGAGTCGAGACCTCAACCTCGAATGCTTGCTCCTTGCTCATGTTCGTGGTTTTATAAAGTGTATGTAGTTTGTGCGTGTCGAAGTGGATAATTTTTTAGTTTTATTGTGACAATTTTTTACTTACATTGTGGATAATTAGGTTTACTTTTATATAATTATTTTAGTGTTTCGTATATAATAATTTTAGTGTTTAGTTATTATCTTATTACTATGAATAGCAAAGAAAATTGTGAGTGCCCAAAACTTCACCACTAAAGAGGTGAATTTGCTTGTTGATTTGGTGAATGAAGATCGAACAATTTTATAATCCAAGCACTGGTGTGGTGAACCACAAACCCCGGGAGATACTATTGTCAACGACATCTTAGGAGAGCGGTTGACAGGACTACCGTCAGAATGCGATAGTGATTTTCACGTAAACCGAGAGTATTTATTCGTAATGAAGTAACAACAAATGATAATAAAATGTTTGAAAGGTATTCTTACAATTATGTAAATATAATTAAGATAATATTAATTACTTTTTTTTTAATGTAGTTCTGGATTGATCAGATTACACTCCGCAGACGCTAAAAACAACATCTGCAAAAGCATTGCAGACATCCTCCAAGAAGAGTAAGCCTGAAAAATTGCACATCTAACAAACTTCAAAAAATATTTATTGATTTCATGTATATTCTATATCCAGAAGCAACCACAGGGATGTTGACAAATGAAAAGAGGTGCAATTTAGCAGATACAAAAAATGAAGTTGCCCTTTTGAAATTAAAGCATATGAAGAGGGAAGAGGAACGTAAAGAGGATCTTCACAAGGCCAGTACGCTCAGGAACTACATTAACAAATGCTGCGACATCGAGAGGCAGAGCATGAGTTAAAAATTGAACAAATGCGAGCAGAATGTAAAATAAAATTACAGCTGGTGCAGGAAGATCTTTAAGTAGTTATTTTATTTTTATTTATAAATTATTAAAGTATCCAATAAATTCATTTCTAACTACATTATTATTATTTGTATTTGCATGCTGTTCAACAGGAATATTATTAGCTAATTCAAATGCTTGCTGTTCTTCTGCAGTGAGTTGCGGTGGATCCACTTTCCAATTAACACTGAGGTCCCCATTTAATTTTTTCAAACTTTCTACAACGTTCAGAGTTTCTAAAAATTGTCGCATCATGAGATGATCCTGGTCATCGTGCTACTACATAAATAATCTTTAATTCACTATCACAAATAGTTTGTACATTAAGAGGAGTCCGTACAAGCGGCAACCTTCAGATTCTAACCGTTTTTCGATATGCTATCCCCGCTACAATTCTATTAGTAATGACCCCAGACTGGACCACGCAAACGACTGTAGTAATCTAAACATAAAAATTCCGGGTGTAGAATTACCACACACATAAAGATTCCCGTGTACATTTTTTAATGTTGAATTGTTAGCTACCGTAAACGTAACCCAAATAAACTTAAATAAATTGTAAGTCTATATACAGTGTGTCCCAGGATTGATGTTACAAGAAGTGTGCGCAGTTAAAAATCCTTGAATCTCAATTTGATCTTTTGTAACTAACGCCTTTGAATTATAGAAAAATTAGCAATTTCACTTTATTTACCTATATTCACCCTTTCATTATGGGCATTTACCTGCTTTGCGCTGCCAAATGCCATAGGAAACGTCGTGAAAAATATATGTAGGATTAAATCATTCTTATTACTTATGGATTTTCATTGTGTAATTAGGAACACAGTTATTTTTATGAACGCCGCGAAAAAGAAGCCACCTCTAGGAAGTTACCATAGTGTAAAGAATGATTTTCAATTCTGTCACAAATAAAATATGTAACTGTCTAAAACATATTAAAAAAGAAACCATGAAATAAAAACCAATAACTATCATTATGCCAGAAATCTTTTAAACGTTTACGAAAAAATTTTTTATTCAACATTTATTCACCTAAAAATAATTTCCTTCGTGTAGTTTTTATTTTTTCAGAAGATGCGCCCGTTTGTCTTTTACGTTTGAGGTTTTCTTGAGTTTTTGAGTTATCAGTATCTGTTGGCTCCCGTATTGGTAAATTACGAGAATCCCTTGAATCAACTAATTCAGACAAAAGACAATTTAAATAAAAGTTACATAATTTTTCTTGCATTTTTGAATTCCAAAAATCGTTTCTCTTCAAGCCATACTCTACTTTCATATCAAATTCGTGTTCTGTCCATACTGCAAATATACACCCCTTTCTACCAGTTATATGGAGCTGGCCTTGAATCTGGTAGTACCACTTATCGTTCATATTGATTTGGAGTCACCCGTTTATAATATTCCAAAATTTTATTTTTTTTTCCTTAATAGCTTCATCAGCGCTTTTTTTGTACGCTGAGTAGGGCATAATCTCTACAATCATATCGTCGCCCACAAGTCCGTCGGGGGTAGCTCCTAAAATATAAGAGAACATATAGTAAATAAATTGAAGCATTTTTATAACCTTACGAAGGTAATAAAAAACTTTATCGACAAATAAACCACATTCTTTGATTGAAATATTTTCTTTTTTTCCAGTTGGGAAAGTGCCATCTTTTCGAACTTCTTTTCATGATTTATAGAGGAAACATTTAAAAATGTCGAAGAGTAAAGAAGTCTTTTTACTAATGGTCCACACGATGTTGTGTTTCTTCTTGTACAAACCGAATAGAAAGATGACGCCGTTAGCAGTTTCCTTCTTTGTTCTAACCAATAACCGCTTCCAGCTTGTAAAACTGTAAGCCGTTCTAAATCAGCTCGTTCTTCATCTGTTCTTTCTAAATTTTTTAAAAACTTAGCCTTTTCCATGTCCAAAAGAGTTGGGTCTAAATCCGTTTTGGAACAATCTTCACCATAATGTTCGTCGGGTGGATTATATTTTCCTCTAGGTTTCGACTTTTCACGCTTGTTCATCAATCCTTTTTTAAGAATTCGGATTTTGTGCAGTCTTGACCTTCTTTCGGCTCATCTTTTTTCCAGTTTTTTACTATTTTTCCAGGACTTACTCCATGCATGGTTTTATATAATTCATAATGTGGACGTTTAGAATTAAATGAGACTACTGCTGCTTTACATCTTCCACTGTATGAACGTCTTTGAGAAAAGTTAACTCTTTTCCCACCTACAAATTTCGCGATAATCGAATTAAACTATTCAACAATGTTACTATCGACATCCTCCAATAAACTTCTGCTATGATTCGAAATATATTATACTATTTCGTTCAGACGAGAAAATAATTGGGGGTGAGATTTAAGAACTGGAATATAATTTTTATCCTCTGAACCTCTTTTACAAAAATATTCTTCACAGTTCGTATGAGATCCTAATACGTGATACAAACTGTTGTCAATATCTTTTTTTAATAGTTTCGGAGAATCAACGCTTTTACTCTTTTTTCTATAACGAATAGCAGAGACTACCGCAGTTCGCAATCGCATAATATTTTGACCTGAAGTAATTTAAATTAAACTATCACAATTATAAATATGATAGTTACGTACCTAAGATTTTCCGCTCTTTAATGGGATAGTGTTTATCTGTCGTAACAGATTTTAATTTGTTACAGTAGTTTCGTAGCAAATGATTTCGACATTCAATTTTCTCTACTGTCAAAGTTTGATATGGCCGAGGCTTTAAAATTTTATTATATGTGCTACTATCCCCATCAGCAATGATTTTCCAATAGCGAATACCGTACATACTTTCGCTCAATTTAAAGCCCTCTGCAATACTTTTAGCCTCCATATCTGTTAAGCTGCCATCATAATTTTTGTAACATACGTGATTTGGTACTATTGTATCGCTGTCTTTATTACAAATAGAACAAAATTTGTTCTTTACACATATGAAAAGTACTTTGCCAGTATGCTGCCCAACTATTGCAGCAGCCCCTGACAATGCGTTGTAATTTGTGCGATATGATCTTTTTGACCAACAGCCATCAGCTACAACGGTTACTAAAGGAGTGCCATCTTTATCAATTTGCCCAATAGATAATGCATATTTGGATTCCTCTAATGCTGCTTCTTTCATCAAGTTAAAATAGTTCCTCTGCATTGAAAAATCCCGCCCCAATGCTCATTACACCTTCCACAGAATCTGTATTCAAGGTTTTATCCTTACAAGTAGGCAGTTTAAAAACTTCATTACACATATTACATTGTAGGTAGAAAGTTGATAGCAATCCTTCATTAACTTCTTTTACTATATTTAAATTACTTACGGAACAACCAAATTGTGGAGCATGGGCATTGTAAAAGTTTAAGTTGATCGAAGAAAAATTTAAAATCTATTATTCTTCGACCATCAATTGAAATTTTATCTTGCAATTTGCTTGTGCTAGGTAAAGTATTCGTAATATCCTAAAATTTGGACAAAATTATAACGAATCATTGCAGATTTTTTTACGAACGTCGACTAGTAGCGAAGTACCAACTAAAGCAGTATTGTCATGAGATATTTGATCATCACGTTCAACAAGAGAAATTTCTCTTCTGTCATTATGCTAACAAAAAATTTTATTACTTTAGATAATTTCAAAATAAATTTTAACTTGACGAGTTTAATTATTGTTTAGAACCTCGATTAACTGAGTTACAAATAATTTAATCAGTTAGTTCTCCAACAGAAAGAGATTTTCATTTAAATAAATTTCATTAGAGGTAGAAATTCAAATTATAGATTTACTATTAATAAAATGAATATTACACGACCACAAAATATTAAACTTATTTTCTATTGCTTATATTTCAGTTAAGATTTTTAATATCTAAATTCATAAATAAAAACACCAGTGGAAGATCAAAGGTAGCTATGCTCACTATTTGAATTGGAAATCCTGCGATTTTGCTACGCTGACTATCTGACGTTTTGGTTCTAGGATGTGGATTAAAAAGCTTTCTTGAAATATCATCAACAAATAATCGAATTTGAATAACCCTATTCACAGGATAACAGCACTATAAGTGTTGGTAATTTGACAACTTTTTTACTTTTTCTCGGTTTTACTCTTGTTTGTTCTATAAACAAAAGGCCGCAAATTAGACCTATATTGACACTTTAGGCATTAAATAGGTAAGTGAAAGTGATTCTATTTCTGTTAAAAGTTATTTCGGAATGCTGGTCTCACCTTGTCATTACTATTTGCACAAATTAAACAGCTGTTGAAATGAGATAAGGAAAAAATTCCTTATAATGCAAGTAAAGTGAAATTGTTCCCCCATGAGCCCTTAATTCAGCTTTGACGTTCTATACAGATCAGATCTATGGTACATTACTAATAAAATTCATTTGAAAAAGTTCAGGGAGTGAATTCGTGCTGATATTTTTAAATCAAGTTCCCCAGTCTCTTTTCTCCACAATATCATTTTCAAATGGGAGACATTAAAATTGGTGTATAAACGTGAAGTCTTGTAGATAATATAGGTAGGTACGGCATATATTGAACTTATTACGAATTAAATAAAATTTCAATTCTTTTAATTTCAATTTTCATAAATTAAAAAAAAACATACTTTACACAAGTAATTTAAAATATTAAATCTGCAATTCTTTAAAATATTTACTTTTTAATAAGATCATAAGTGGTTGCGTTTAGGAAGTTCACAAATAATATCGTAGTTCAAAAACGAAAACTCAAATAAAAAAATTACAGGAGAAAGTGTTTAATTTTGGTGTAATCTTCAACCTGTATTACGTTGTCCACTCTGTAAGTAAAAGCAATAATTACGTGTTGAAAATTGTATACGATGTTTCTTATATCTTGGCCGTCATGCTCATGATCCAATAAAGGTTGAGCTAATTATTGCCTACCTATTTCACCCTTCTTCTTCTTTCACCTTTCAAAATTCAAATAAAATTTTCAAAGAAAAGTAAAAATTGAAGCGGGTCACGTCTGAGATAACTCATAAATGTAGTAAGAATTTGGTAACAAGAAAGATTCTTTTTATCATAATTTTACAATAATAATAAATTTTATAATATCCATACAAGTCATTCCCTGAACTTTTTGCATACATTTCTAGTTTATTCTTTACCGAAATTTCAAAAACTTGATCCAAACATTTGTCAAGCAAGCCTCGAACAATATTTTCGGTCTTTGTGCGTCTAGCTTTCTCTAAACTACTAATATGTCCACGATTTTTCTTCGTTGATGGCACTCAAGTTCTCATTTTATTTTCCGATTTTCCCATTTTAAAAACTTATAACACAACAATTGAACACTTACACTTTTATTTAACGTAATTGTGAAAAACTTAATAAATGAGGTACGAAATTGGGGTACCGGCTGAAAACTAATTATCTATCTATAAACTAATATTATAAAGAACAACACAAAATAATTAAAACAAACTGTTCTCGAGCTTTGATCGAATTTGACTAACAGACTAGTTAATATTTTTTATCGCTCAAAAATGCATTTCTATTTTTAATTTTGTTGTTTTAAAATGCCTTTCATGTGATGGCAAGAGCACAAGGGTACAACAGCAAAATAATCAAGCTTTTTGGAACGTATTGTTTATTGAGATTTATTACTATTACCACAGATGTATACACACTATACATCTGTGCTATTACCCTTGTTTATATATATATATATATATATATATATATATATATATATATATATATATATATATATATATATATATATATATATATATATATATATATCTATATATAAACAACGCTATTACAGAATTGAATTTGATTATGAAAACGGCTTAGTTGCAATAAAAAAACCAGGTAGACTATCAAAGTGCTGAAGTGACTTAGGTAACAAATGAACGATTAAAAATGTTTTATGTGTATACGATGACGCATAGAAAAATGTGCCTTTCTTCCACAAGCGATACGTTGGTAGGTAGAAGGGATAACTTCTCCTTATATCTTTATTTCAAAATCTTTTAACTAGCTTTTACAGACACGTACGAAATTTAATGCTGCAATTATAAAGTTTGTGTTACAATAACCAAATTTTACTAAAATTTTAATAAAGAGTCACACTACAGTATCATCAAATTACATTTTAAATAAATTTACTCAATCTTGAGTTATTAACGCTTGAAAATGTCCGTTTTTTGTTACATTTTTATATTTTTTAAAAAATAGAACATCAATAATTTTTTCAAATTACGGTTGATGAAACTGTAGAAGACGTTAAGTACTTTCGAATAAAATTAATTTTTTTCGGAAATGTTGAATAATAAATGCTGCGCATTGAATTGAAAACACATGTAAAATCATATACTGTTTAAGTGTACGAACTCCTCTTAACAGAAAAAAAGTTTTTTCTGTTGCGAAATATTTCAGCGTTTTGACCACCTGTATGACACTAAAGTGAAAATATTTTTTTTTTTTTTTTTTTTTAAATTTCCCACTTTATTTGCAACTGTAGATAAACATTTAGCAAATCATTTGAATAATTAATTAACATGTCAAATAGTGCTCAGCAGCACTCTTTTATTTATTGTATTTAAATTTGGTTTGGCTATTGGGATAAGACTTAAAAACTAAACTTACATCTACATCTAAACTAATTTACATAAACAAAGTTTAAAATCTGTTTGGTAACTCGTTGGGCGTAAATCTTTGTAGTCTCTTGGTCTGTAATGGCTGTTCCATAAGATTTGTAGCTAAATCGTTTGGGTGTGCTCGAAGCCGAGATCTGTATTTTGTGCTAAAGTTGTGTATTTCTTCTTTAACCGTTTTGATTTGCAAGTCATGACGAAGAATTGCATTTGATACGTACCAAGGCGCATCTACAATCATACGCAATACCTTAGATTGAAAGCGTTCTAGGATTTCAACATTTGATGTCGAAGCAGTTCCCCATAGTTGAATACCATAAGACCAGATTGGTTTAATAATGGCTTTGTATATAAGGAGCTTATTATCAATGGTGAGTTTTGAGCTTCGTCCAAGTAACCAGTACATTTTGGTAAGAAGTAGGCCAAGTTGCTTGCGTTTTGTAAAAATGTGGTGTTGCCAGGTGAGTCTTCTATCCAAGTGTAGGCCAAGATATTTTACCTCAGTTTGTTGCGGTATTTGTTTGTTGTTTAAAGTAACAGGGGGGACATGTATCTCGTCTTGTAGTAAATGTTATGTGTGTCGATTTGCTATCGTTTGCTTTTATTCGCCACTTATGTAACCACGCTTGTATCGAATTTAAGGATGTTTGTAGTTTTTTGTGTGGCAACCGCTGGATCCTCATTAATGGCGAGAACTGCCGTGTCATCAGCAAACGTTGCTGTTATGACTTCTGGTGACGTCGGAAGGTCAGCAGTATATATTAGATATAGTAATGGCCCCAGAATGCTGCCTTGAGGTACTCCAGAATCAATTTGATAGAGTTCCGTAAGGACGTTATCAACTTTAACCAGGAAGTGTCTGTTACGTAAATAGGAGTTGAGGAGAATGAAATAATTTATTGGAAGGATTAGTCGTAACTTGTATAACAGTCCAATATGCCATACTTTGTCAAACGCTTGTGTTATATCCAAAACACCGCGGAGCAATAATATTTATTTTCAAACGCTTCATTAATTTTGTTGACCACTCGATGTACTTGTTCTATTGTGCAATGCATTTGGCGGAAACCGAATTGATGATTAGGAATTTCACTGTTATTCTCGAGTATATATGTCAGTCTTCTTTGTATTATTTTTTCGAGCACTTTGGCTACTATAGGAAGCAAGCTTATTGGTCGGTAAGACTGTATCTCATTTAGTGGTTTTCCGGGTTTCGGAATTAGAACAATCTGTGCGACTTTCCATTGGATTGGAAAATATCCTGTGCGCAGTACTGCATTAAACAATTGCGTAATATATTTTAAACCACTGTAAGGCAGTTCTTTAAGAATTCTCCCAGTAATAAGGTCATATCCCGGCGCTTTTGTGGGGTGCAGATTTTTAATGACGTCTTGAACCTCGTTAGTTTTGATACATGGGAGTGGTGGCTCGAGCTGGTAGGGAGTTTCTAGTGTTCGAGTTAGTTCTTCTTCATCCTCAGGTTGATTTTCCGATGGATGTGGTTTGAATACTTCAGAAAGATGTTCTGCGAATGCCTTTGCTTTCTCTGCGTTGCTCCTGGCCCAAGTTCCTTGATGAGTTCGGATGGGTGGTGAGGCTCGTGTTACTTGTTTGGCTTTTTTGGTCGTTTTTCACAGTGAATAATCAGTGCTTTCGCTGGGCGTTAAGCTGCGTAAGAAGGTTTGAATACATTCATTTTTATTTTTGTTGAGTATTTCTTTTAACTCTCGAGCTGCAGCGTTAAATAAACGTTTGCTTTCAGGAGTTCTGGATCTTTGCCAATGTTTCCTTAGTCTTCGTTTTTCCAGAATCTTTTCTTTAATTGTTGCGGGGCATTCATAGATGTTGTTGATTTCATATGATGCAGGTGTCGCGTACCAACCTGCCTGTTGTACTGTGTCACTGAACAATTTAACGGCTGTTTCAAGTTCTTCTTCAGTTTTAAGACTGATATCTAATGTCAACGTATCGTTTATGTATTGTCTAAAATCGTCCCAATTTGTGTTTGTTGTATAATCTCGGTTGTCTACTTGTGTTTATTGCTTTTGTGGATAATATTATTAAGACTGGGGAATGATCTGAGAATAAATCGAAACATGATTTGGCTGTAGCAAATCCTTGGGGAATACCATTCGTGATGGCGAAATCTACTAAGTCTGGGATTTTACGTCTATCTGTTGGCCAGTAAGTAGGTTCGCCAGTAGATAAATGTTTCAGACGATTTTTTTCTAGAGTTTTATGTAGTTCTCGTCCTTTAGGCGTAATTAACCTAGAGCCCCAATCGGTGTGTTTAGAGTTATAATCCCCGCCTGCAATAAACCGGTGCCCTAAAGTGTCAAAGAAGTTTTCATAATGTTCCTGTTTGACTGTATGTTTTGGAGGAAAGTACACAGCTGAGACGGCAAGAGGACCAGCAGAATCTTCAATTATTACATTTGTGGCTTGAAGGAAGTTTTTACTATAATTGTTTGTTTGGTGGTGCTTGATAATATGAATTTAAGTATAGAGAGCATACCAGGAGATTTTATTTTCACGTGAGTACAATCTAGGGCACCAACAACTCGTGGAAATTTGGCGATTTTGTAAAAACCCATTTTTACGTGAGTTCTCGAATGTTCTGTGTCAGGTATTTTTATATATCTATTTTTTAAATTAGCAATAGTTCTTGTTACCTAAAATTCAGTACTTTCTAAAGATAACCTAAAAAACGTAATCAAACAAGTCTTATTTATAACTTTACTGGTACTCTTATGGGTACCACCGAAGTCTCCAACTACTATCAAAAAGCTACCACTAGCATAAAATCTTAATGTTATTAAGAGCATTTCAATTGGAGTAAGTGCATGATTCCTAAAAGAAGTTATATATACTACTATATAATAAACAGGCCATGACCTGTTTTATAATTACCAATTAATATGATGTTGTATAGCATCATTAACCTGCTCCAATAAATCAGTTGTTGTTTCCTTTGATAGTCTGAATCGGTTATAAAACCCATCCATCTTCCCTGTAATAAAAATGGTCTGTACGAACTTGCAATCTAGGTGTTCTTCGAATTTGTCCCAATCGTTGTACAAAATTTATCACTTGTTCATCGTAGGAAGATGTTTCACTACTACTTGTACTTGAATTAAAATCATACATATTCGCGCTTTTTATAACAATCAATTAGATCTTGTTTGTAAATAAACAGCAAAATAAATATCGCGCAAGCTCTGTAATGTACTTGCAAACCAACACTATTGCCAATGTCAAAAAATTCAAACAACTTAACCAAGAAATTGTTAACCAGGATATGAGTACTGAAATACCAACCTCGGTTAAAATCTTGGTTAACAGATGATCACGGTTAGTTAACCCTAAATGTAACCCTATACTGAAAAACCGGGCCTAAGATCGGCATTCCTTTGTTTAGACCGCACAGTTATGTTGCGTTCGTATCGTCTCTCTCGGAACTCTGTCTACTCCTGTACAAGATCATTGCATGTAACCCATAGCACGGGGGCCTAAAATTATAAATAATTAACAATAAACGAAAAAGAAAATTCAATGGGCGATAGTATGAATAAGGTACGAAACGAAGGTAACGTGAAAATAATAAAAGATGAATTGAACTAAGAAATCATACTGATTTAATTGGGGTTATAAATACAAGCAAGACAACAAAATATGTTAAGGGGTTAGGAAGATCTAAAAGAAATAAATATGACCACAATTATTAATATTTAGTAAAAAGACATAAAAAACTATGCTAGCAAAAGAGATTGGTAGAGTAGCAATGCCTAGAGAAGAAGGTTACCCTAAGAACCAGATGTAGCACCAAAATGTCTAAACCCCTAAATAAATCCAACGGCAGGTAACAGAACAACTGTAATGGGTTTTCGATGGTGACAAGTGAAGCTTGCCATCAACGAGCACCAGTACAAAAATTAAGACTCGTCTGGAAAATTTTATTTAAAACAGTTATAAGTTACGGTAATTGTTTTATGGTTTGGTGTGACCACTCATGGACGGTTTGCGGCTAGCGCTTGTTCACTCCAAAGGTTGGAAACGGATTTGGGCGCCACCCAAAGATAAGATAATATCCAGGCGGTCTTTTTGTTCAATCCTGAACGTATGCGGTTTCCAAACCGCTGCTTCAGGTGCTACAGTGTAGGCAAAATTCAGGGTCTTATCCTGTGGTAGAACACGTACCTAAAACAAAGTTAATTGGGACGGATGGTGGATACGGTAGTTGACAAAGGTCACTAGTTTCCTTGACCAAAAAATCATTCACCAGTGACGGATGAAAAATGAATGATTCTTTATAAACACGAGCTCTACCAATTTGTTTAAATTTCAACGGTGGCGGTTTTAATGTGAGAGGTTATTAGTAGCAAAGCAACTTTTACTACTTGTATGACAACAAATTATATATGTACTTATAGAGCGAGTATCTATTAACTTTAATTGTATTAATCAATTTAAACTACGTTTAAGCTCATACTCATTAACAAAAATGTAGCTTCGTCTATGCACGTAACCATTGAGAACGAAAAGATAAAAAGCAATGTTTGTAATTGTCACATAAATTAGTGTTTTGTTTATGTTTCATAGTCATTTTAAATAAGTTTGATCAACGTGCGGTCATTCAATTTTTGTGTGCCGAGGGTTCGCAACCAACACAAATCCATTTCCTATTAGAGACATTGTATAAAGAAGCATCATTTGCCTATCTAAATGTAAAGGAATGGTGCCAAAAAATTAGAAACGGTAAAGAGGGAGCAAAAGATGCGCCGCGACCAGGTCCATTGAGTAGTGCATCAACAGACACCAATATAGAGCGTGTGGGCGGTTTGATTTGAGAAAATCGTCAAATTTCAATCACCGCGATATCACAAAATATTGATGTGCGTGTAGGATTCGTCCATAGTATCGTAGACAAACTGGGTTACAGAAAAGTTTGTGCGCAATGGGTTCTTCGTTTTTTTGTCTGAGGATTTAAAATGTTTTTTCACTGTCAATCAAGTAAGTAGCACTTACAATATGTCGTTCTAGCTTAAATTTACACAATCTATACGAATTGGCATGCATGGCAACAGGGATATAATATTATTTCCCTAGGGAAGTCAATGTTGATATTGTCAAAAAGTTGCTATCACCATAAGAATAACTTATTTATTAATAACCATTTATTAATATTAATTGTGAACGTACAATCTGTACAATTGTTTATACTTAAAAATCTATTAGCAAGTAACAACTTCAGAGATTTGCAGATTATGTGTTATTTATGTAAGACATTCTATGTTTTTCATCAAATGACAAACGGTTACTATAGTACCAATGGAAAGACCACTACTTAATTTTACTACAATGACATGATATTCTCCTTATGAATTTTTGTAATAAAATCAAAATATTTGCTAATAGACAATATAACGTGTTGATGGGAAAAAAATAACGTACTTTACACAGGAAGTAAGGATTTACTCTACCTCGCTTTGTTAAATCCATCGCGTACGCTTGGGATTCAAATAATGCTTGGTGGAGAAAATCCTACTTACTTCCCTTGTGAAGTAATGTACTACTGCGGATGGTTTTGTCTCAGCAACACCTTACAGACTACAACGAAAATGGTACCCTTTTATCAATATAGTTACTGGTGACAAAACTTGGTACCATTATTTCGAACTATCCACTAAGTTGTCATCGATGCAATGGACACAACCACCACCAAAAAAGTTTAAGGCATAACCTTCCGCAGAAATGGTGATGTTAACATTTTTTTTGGCAGCAAAAGACCATTGCTGATAGAATTTAAGGAACACAGAGTGAATATTAATGCAAATCTACTCAACGAAACTCTGAATAAGCTTCATCAAGCAATAAGATGAAAATGACCAGGAAAACTTACCAATGTTGTCATTTTGCTTCACGACAACGCCCGGGCTCATGTCACACGTACTGAAAGAAAATTTGCAAGGAAAAATCCCTACAGCGCAGATTTATCGCCTTGCGATATCCATATCTTTGACCCACTGAAAAAGTTATAGAGAGATTGACGCTTTAAATCGGACGCTGAAATATATAATGCCGTCAAGAAGTTCTTCAACCAGCAGCCACTAGAATTTTACGAGCAAGGTATAAATCGGTTGGAGAAGCAGTTAGATATGTACCTTAATTGTAGAGGTCATTATTTAAATTTATTACCGAATATATTTTTTATAGACCAAAGATTGGTTTCAATTGAACAACTCTAGTATATTAATAATTTTCCGCTCCCCGAAGTTAAGCAACGCAAGGTACGGTGAGTACTTGGATGGGTCACCGCTTGTTATATTTTGACCCCCGACTTCGCCATGTTTCCGATGAGATTCACAGTTGGTACAAATAGTGACCCCAATTAATGTTTCTTCTGTTAATTTTCACGTAAGTTTATTAACTGAATATACAAGTGAGACTGTACATATTGTCAATGTTACTCTAGTGAGTAAATTCTAAATTTTATTTGAAAGGAAACTTAAATCTACGTTCCTAACGCTCCTGTCAATTTAAGGTTTACACAAATTTACAATTTAGGAAAACAGTTACATACATATTAAAATTATTTAAACTTTAATACCCATTTTATTTGCACACCAGACAAATTTCGCTGTTGGTAAGTATTTTGTCAATGAATCAGCGACCATCGTCTTAGTATCAAGTTTCTTGATGTTTATTTCATTTCGATCAACAGTTTCTTGTGTGAAATGATGTTGTATATCTATGTGTTTTGTTCTCGCATGAAAAACGTTATTTTTACTAAAATCAATTGCACCTTTATTGTCACTATATATGACAATTGGATCTTCATTGTCCATTAGTCGAAGTACTTTTATTAATTTTCGTAACCAAATGGCTTCCTTTGCAGATAAATTGAGGGCCATATATTCAGCTTCAGTTGCCGATGATGCTACTGTAGATTGCTTTTTACTTTGCCATGTAATAGCAGCTCCTGCTAGTAGAAATATAAAACCAGTAGTTGACTTACGGTCATCTGGACATCCAGCAAAATCAGAGTCATAATATCCAATTGTTTGTGAGTTTCCTTCCTTTGAATACGTCAGTATTGAATTGGTCGAATCTCTTAGATACCTCATGACACGCTTTGCAGCAGCCCAATGCACTGTGCTAGGATCTGAGCAATATTGGTACAGAACTCCTACCGCTTGAGTTATGCCGGGACGTGTTCCTTTTGCTGGATAGAGCAGTTTACGAATTGCGCTTTAATAGTTTGATTTTACTGATTCATTTCTTTCCTCTTTATCTGTAATTTTTATCAGTTTCTTATTTATGTCAAATGGTGTTGACACTGGATTACTATCATGCATGTTAAACTTATATAACACATTTTCAATATAATTAATTTAATTACGCGTTGTAAGGCCTTTAATGCGATCTCTTCTAATTTCAATACTACATAAGCAATAAAGTATTTCTCCTAAATCTTTCATTTCAAAACTTTGTATTAGTTGTTCCTTGATAAAATTTAACAATTCACAATTACTAGAAAACAACTGTACATAATCGACATAAATAGCAATAATTATAACATCATTATTAACAAATTTGTAGTAAATACAACTATAAAAACGAACAAATAAATTAATTTTCCTTGAGTTTAGTGTTAAGTTTGAAATACCACGCACGACATGACTGTGTGAAGTCGACAAACTATTTTCCTTTTACCCCTTTCTTGTCCGACTTCCAATCCATCTGAGATTTCCATGTAAATTTCTTTATTAATAGAACCTTGTATGAATTCCACAACAGCATCAACATGATGAATTTCCCAATTCTCCAGTGTTGCAAATACCAACAGTATTTGGTGAAAAGGTTTCAGTATAATTGATATCTTTTCTTTGAGAATATTCTTTTGCTACTAATCGGGCTGTATACCTCTCAAGTGATCCGTTGGAACTGCATTTAAGTTTAAATACCCATTTACACTTAATCGTTTTTCGATTTTCTGGTAGTTCTACTAATTCTCACGTATGGTATTGTACATCTTTATATTCATCGTTCATCGCAATGATGAGTATAATGTAAATTAACTTCATATTCTTGGTAACGTTTTGGTAACTGTAATGTACGTTTACTTCTTGGAAGTTCTTGCGAAGGGTCCATACTAACTGATTTGTCATTGTTCACAATTTTAGGCTCAAAATTATTAACATTTTGATTTGTAATGATGATTGGTATGTAATTCTCTTCATCAAAGAAATTTGATGCTTTATCTTGCAATTTAACATTTTCTTCTTTATCGTTCTTAAAAGTTTCAATAAAAATGACGTCTTTCAGTTATTTTTGATGTCGTAGGATCGTATCATCGATAACCTTTGCTTGTATTGCTGTAACCTACAAATATCATCTCTGAAGACTTGTCGTCTAATTTTGATCGACGTTCTTTTGGTACGTGTACATAGGTTTAGATCCAAATGTTCGAATTAAATTTAAATTAGGTTTCTCACCTGTCCATGCTTCGTATGGAGTTTTACCTGATACAGCAATTGTTGGACTTCTATTTTTACAGAAATTTGCAACACATACTGCTTCAGACCAAAATCCTTTGTCTAAATTTGCTTCAATAAGCATTGGCCGAGCGCGTTCTATTAGAGTACGATTAGACCTTTCGGTAACACCATTTTGTTCAGGTGTGTAAGCTGTTGTGAGTTTATGATGAATTCCATTTGTTCGCAAAAATTGTTCATGAAGGAGTTGACATACTCTCTTCCGCGGTGAGAACGTAATGATTTAATTGATTTTACCCGTTTGCTTTTCAATGAACTCCATAAATTCAACAAATTTTGAATAAACTTCATTTTTAGTTTTCAAAAAAGAAACAAAAGTCATTCGCGAGAAATCATCTATTAAAGTAAACACGTAACGTGCACCACCCAATGATGTAACGTTCATAGGGCTACATAAATATGAATGCATTAATTCTAATTTATCGTTCGCACGATGTACCTTTTTATATTTATACACACCATTTATTGTCACTAGTTTTAAAATAATCAATTCCATTAACCATGTTTCTCAGACAGTTAAGTCCTGAAAAACTTAAATGAGCCATTCGTCGATGCCATAGAATAATTGGATCAGCTGGCAATACGGCGAATGCAGAATATTTTACAATGTCTAAACAATATAGATTATCACCTTGTGCTCTCCCTGTAGCAACAATTCGACCTGATGCTTTTTGTATTAGTTTACAATAATTAGCATAACATACTGTAATAGTATCATTGTTTCGGGTAAGATACTTCACAGAAATTAAATTCGCGCCCAAATCGGGTACGTGCAATACATTATTTACACTTAATTCGATTACTTTGTTTTCACGTAGAATGTCAATACGTACAGATTCTTCACCAACGCTTTGTATTATAGCTCCTCCGGTTTTAAACTGGGGAATGTGTTGTAGTTTTGTAATCGTTGAAATATTCTCTACGTGGTGTCAAATCTCGACTACTTCCTGAATCTGAATCTGAATCCATGGTTTCAATTTAACTTGTACAGTGTTCATTGGTGTAGCGACCCAAGCTTCTTTCACATGTGGTGTGGTTGGTTGTATAACTTTTGCAACAGAATTCGTATTATTTTGTTTCTTATATTGATGACTTTGATTTTCAACCCCTTTTGATTTCTTTACTTTACAAAACTTAGCTCTATGACCAAATCTTCCACATACATTACACGATCCATTGAAACGAGTTAAACCAGATTTTGAAGGTGTTGTCGTTGCAAGTGCATTCTGTGTGGGTGTTGTCATTTTACCATATTCTATTTGTAATTTTTCACAAACTAAATCTGTCGTTAGTTCGGTTACACTATTTTCCAATGCTATTACCAAAGGGCGAAAATATTCTGGTAAATTTGTCAAAATATTGGCAGCTACTGCTTGATCAGGATATGCCGGTTATATAGAATGCATTTTACTACCTACAGTTTTGATTTTATCTAAATAATCTGTCATGTTTTTGCAATTTTCAAATCTAGTTGCAAATATTTCCTGGTTAAGGGAAATAAAACAGTTTGGATTACTGTCGGAATATAATTTCGTCAAAACCTCCCACAATTCTTTGCGGTGTCGCATTCATGAATGTCTTTTATAATCGGACCTGTAATGCTACTAATAATGGCTGACCTTGTATGTTTATCTTTGCTTTCGTCAGTTTCAGCACATGTAAAAATTTATACTACTGCACGATTTCAAGAACTTATGCAAATTTTCTGTTGAAGGGTTTGACTAAATTTTATCATATTCGAGATACTGTTGGCATAACATCGTTTGTTAAGAGACTCTTTATCCAGCATTCGCATTTTCTGCACAACACACTTACACACGATAAAAGTTAAGCACAAAATCACCGATTACAAATTTTCTGGTTTAAGGGTTTAACACACAATTTTATTCGTTTTCAGATACTTCTGGCCCATAACCCGTTTGATCTCAATACTCCTTATCACAAAAAAGCTACAGGCACACACACACACACACACACACCCAGGCACATCAAAACATCGACCAAAGACACACACACACACGCACTACGTACCACGCACGACACACGCACACACTACACACATAGCACAATACGTCACACGATAACAGCACACACCAACACTAACACACACACACTAACCGCACACATGCACAACACGCACACGCACATTCGCACACGTCACACACGCACACGACACACCACACACGCACACACACCGCACACAGCACACACGCACACACGACACACACAGCACACACACACACACACGCACACACGACACACGACACACGACACACGCACACACGACACACGCACACGCACACACGACACACGACACACGCACACAGCACACACGCACACGCAACCACACACGCACACACACACACACACACACACACACGCACACAACGCACACACGCACACACACACACACGCACACACGCACACACGCACACACGCACACGCACACAGCACACAGGCACACACGCACACACACGACACACGCACACTAACACGCCGCACGCACACACACACACACACACAGCACACGCACACAGCACACACGCACAGCACACGACACACACACCACACCACACACGCACACACACGCACACGCACACACACGCACACAGCACACACACACACGCACACACACATAGCACACGCACACACACGCACACACGCACACACGCACACACGACACACGCACACAGCACACACAGCACACACACGCACACACGCACACACCACACGACACACGCACACACACCACACACGCACACACCACACACGCACAACGACACACACGCACACACGCACACACGCACACACGAACACACGCACACACACACACGCACACACGCACACACGCACACACGCACACACGCACACACGCACACACGCACACACGCACACACGCACACACGCACACACGCACACACCAACACGCACACACGCACACACGCACACACGCACACACGCACACACGCACACACGCACCCACCCACACACCCATTCCGATTGTACAATTTGTTTTAAACAATACAAGAAAAGCTTCACTATTATAATATTGTTAACAGTATTGGCGCTGGGCGATTTTCATCAATAAACGTTAACCTTATTTTCATAAATTGGAGCATGTGAGGATATAGAAACATGATTTTCAATAAATATTTTTCCTGAAACTAGTCACAATGTAAAATTGTAAATAACAGAATCTAGATTTAATAATTGAGCACTAGAATCAATACTACAGTCAGCTAAAGGGCTAACATGGAATCCTAAACAATGTAAATGTGGGAGTAATATTTTTCAGACAAATATTAAATTCCGAACGATATTTATAATGCGAAATTGTTTGAACAGTGTTTTATTTCAACTAGAAAATAATATGTTAATATAAAGAAGATTTACATATCTATTGCATTTTGTTTTATTTTTGGTTCTCATGATATCCTTTTAAATTCTGTAGTTATATTAACTGCATCTAGCATGTTTATTTCTTTATTATTTAAATCAAAGAAAAGTTTCTTTTAATAATAAATTAGTAGGTATGCATTTTAAAAATTTGGTGTGGTCAACAGATAACTTTTTCATGCGTTTATGATATTTCATTACCAAAAAATGTATACAGTGAATACATGTACCTTCACACGCTTTAAGGAACGAATGTGTTTATTTTACATTTAAATACTGATCACACATGTTGTACTGCAGCACATGGTTACTTGAAATGTTCAAAATGTTGGCCGTTTGCAGCTGGACAAATAACGGAACGACGGGCGGTCGTCACAACTACTTCAGTCAATATGAAAATGTAAACTTTCACCATTATCACACATAATAAAATACTTTTTTTTTTGGGTTTATTTTATTGGTATATTTTAAATCATACAATCTAAACGTTTCGATAACACAGTTATCATCATCAGTAGTAATATCTGTTAAAAATTGTTAAAGATGTTGTAAAAAATTTTATCAAAGTTGAAAAATTTTTAGTTTTTCAACTTTGTACTTCAGAAAAACCTTGTCTGACTTTTCGTCTTCAATTTATATGTAGAATATGCACTTCCAGGAACGTCTTTTGGTTCACATTGCATATATATATATATATATATATATATATATATATATATATATATATATAATAATATAAGTTGGACACATATGCGAAAAATTTTTATTATTGAAATTTCTGAAAAAATCTATTGGTGGTTCGTTTCTGCATTTCTGACAACCAAAAAATCCATTGTGACATTTCTCACGTGGCCATGGATTTGGCGGAAATTTTGAAAAATGTTGCGGTGATGCCGAAAAATGGGCCAAATTGACAAGGTTTCGAAAAATTATATTAAGAAAATGTATTTAGAATGCAACAAAGATCCCATATACCAATTTTCAACTAAATCAGAAAAAAACAAAAAATACCATTTATTCCCCTCCGATTCTATTACGAAACATAAAATCTTGTTTTACCTGGAAATAGTTTTGATAACATAAATTACATAATTTGAGGCCAAAATTAATTAAATATTTGTAAAATAGACAATTTGTGAGAGGAAAATCTAAAAAATAAGATTTAGCCTCGTCACTGGTTGTGTTCATGTATATTGAAGCACATAAGCTGATCTAATATTTTTAACCGCTAAATAAAATGCAAACGAACAATTATTTGTAAAATAACACATTATTTATTCTTATTAAATTTAATATTGGTTAGAACATTTGAAATTAGCGACCTTTTTTAATTTAATAAGTTAGCTTTGGAAAAACCAAATATTTCTGTTTATAAGGACCAAAATTATTGTTCTTTAAAGTGCACCTCATAGTTTAAAGTACCTAAAATTGTGTAATTTATGTTATTAAAAATATTTCCAGGTAAAATAAGATTTGATGATGTTTCGTAATATAAATCGTACTTTTTATTTTTTTTCTGATTTGGTTAAAAATTGGTATATGTCGTCTTTGTTGCATTCTAAATACATTTATTTAATATAATTTTTAGATATCTTGACAATTTGACCCATTTTCCGACATAACAGGTAACATTTTTCAAAATCCCCTCCAAATTTACGGTCACGTGACAAATGTCACAATGGATTATTTGGTTGTTAGACATGCACAAACGAATCGCCAATAGAGTTTTTCAGAAATTTCAATAATACAAATTTTTCCCATATGTGTCCAACTTTATGGCGGTCATATATATATATATATATATATATATATATATATATATATATATATATATATATATATATCAATAAGATATTCGTTTAACATCAATAAAACTATGTTTAGTATTTTAACTTGTTTAACTTGACATTTAAATGACAGATCACAATTTGAAAGAAAATGTGAGGAAAAATATGAATGACATACCTGAAATATTATGACAATAGGTTATTATGATTTACTAAAATGTGATTATAAATTTTGGGTAAATCATCAAGATCTCTTTTGTTATTGCATAGTCTCGCTATTAGTCTTGATATGTAACATTTCTAACAGTACGCGTTTTTTGTGATTGTATTCAATATGTAAAATATTGGAATTATTACAATCAGAATCATGTTTAAATTCATGTATATGTTTTGTCAAAGCTGTGCTCATAAGTTTTACTTTTACGTTTGATTTGTGTTGTGTTATTCTATTTTTTAATGGTTGTAAAGAGGTTTCGATGTATATTAACTTGCAGTTTTTACATGGAATTTGATAAATAGTACTGGTATAACGTTTTATGTATAAATAGAAAATATATTTCAATTTTGAATTTTCAATTGTGTTCTCATATTTTCTATTATACAGGGTGAATGAAGAGCGACGCCACGGAGTTCTACGGCTAAGCGGCATATAATTGTTAATTTCTAATACAGTGATATTATGTCAACATGAGAAACATTTTAAAAATATTTTTAAATGTACAGGGTGCTCAAAAAAGTGGCATATCAAAGTTACGTTTTTTTAGTGACACACCCCGTATATTATTGCATTTTCGAATTTTATGTAAAAAATAAGTTGCACTTTCATAAGGGTTCCCTATGCGTACATACAGAGTGTTTCAAGTTATATCAATTTTTCTGAAAATGTAGGGTTTTAGGAAAAAATTAAATATCTACTAATAAAATTAACTCCAACAAATTTAATCTTAGTTTAAGTAAAATACTATTCCCTTAGTCTATATATTGACTAAATAGTAAACACCTCTTTACAGGGTGTTCATTTTTTTCAGTTAAATTATTAGAACATTCATACCGAAGTATTCGGTTTATTTTAAACTGAACACCCTGTATTTTAAACGTTTATCGTTAAGCTTACTGAATTACCTTTCAACTTCTATAAGCGTTTCCTACACCTAAGCCTTCAAATTTTCAACTAATAATTTATGGAATTTGTCTGTTCCTGTATCATTTGTAGATTGAAATATCCTCCCAAAATGCCTACTTAATGTCTTTTTGCTAAGCAGTATTTTTCTTTATCAATAAGTGGAAAGCTCGGTATCAATCTTGTGTGTACATGATAGACTTCAGATATTTGTAATTTACATATTAAAAATAATGTTAATGTGCCTTGTAAGTTTTGTAGTGTGCTGTGGAATTACGGGTAACGCACTTGTTAATGTTCAAATTCTAACATTGGGCGTGACTTTTTTCATTGTGTATTATTATTTTTTCCGAGCCTGTTCAAAGTTGTTGAAATATTTTCAATTTAATAATGGTTTATTCACAACAAGAAAAAAATGATATGATTTTAACAATTGGTGAATCCCACGAAAATTGTTTACTTGCTTCAAGAGTGTAATCAGAAAAATACCCTGAGCGGGTGCATCCCGATAAAAAGGTTTTTGAAAGGTTACTTCAAACATTTCGTGATACAGGAGTGTAGTTTACCCAAAACAACTAAAAGTGAAGCCTGTTACAAATGATGATGACAATGAGTTTTTGATATTAGGTTCAGTTGTTGACAATCAAAATACTAGTACAAGAGTTATTGCAAGAGAAATAGGAATTAGTCAGTCTAGTGTGCGGAGGATCTTAAAGAAACAGAAATACCACCTTTGTCATATACAAATACATCAAAGGTTATATGGCACAGACTTTCAAAAACGTATTGATTATTCCTTACGGGTCTTTGATCAAGTTTTTTTGAAAATCTATTATTTACCAACGAGTCAACATTTCATAATAATGGATTAGTGAATCGGCACAATTTCTATTATTACGATACCTAAAATAAACATTTATTTAATACTGTTGATCGTCAAAATCGATGGAGTGTTAATGTGTATGGTGGAATTGTTGGCAATCATGTTATTGGCCCGTATTTATTCGATGGCAATTTAAATGGTCAAAAATTCCTTAGATTTTTACAAGACTTTTGGGAACTTTTAGATAGTATTCCTTTAAATATTAGACAAAATATGTTGTTGCAATTAGATGGAGCACCTGCACATTTCTCACGTGCTGTTAGAGAATATTTAAATAGGAAGTTTCCTGATAAGTGAATTGGAAGAGGTGGACCAATTTCCTGGCCACCTAGATCTCCTGAACTACGATCCATGAATTTCTTCTTTTGGGGCTATATAAAAAATTTTGTTTACAGCACACCTCCCACCACTGCAGATGATATGATAAGAAGAATCAGAAATGCTTTTGACAAGGTCACCCCTGATATGATGCAAAACGTAAGATGTTCGTTGGAAAAAAGAATAACAGTCTATTCAAGAAGATGGACATCATATCGAACATTTATTGTAATTTTTTTTTAATTTTTTGAGCAAATTATTACACCTCACAAATAACATTTTAGTTTCCATTGTGTACATGCTTTCAATCCTTACTCTGTGAAACTGTTGCATTATGTAAATTAAAATAACAATCGTAATAGATTTTTTAAAGCTTCACTTTGTTTTTTAAAATTGAATCTGCTCGGTTTCACTTGGACGAGCCAAGCATGGTTAGCTTTGAAAGGAGACAATTTGTTGTTACGGTTATCGAGTGTACAAAAAATCTATTGCGATTTTTAGTTTAATCAACATATTGTAGAAATAACTTTATAAACGTCTAAATTAAAGTTATTATGATTTGAATTTGAAAATGTGTTACATTAGCCAAAAATTATTAAGAGTAGACATTTTGGGAGGACATTTCAGTCTACAAATAATACAGGAACAGACAAATTCCAAAAATTATTAAATAAGTTGAAAATTTGAAGGTTTAGGTATAGGAAACTCTCGTAGAAGTTGAAAGGTAATTAAGTAAGCTAAACTGTAAGCGTATAAAATACAGGGTGTTCCATTAAACATAATCTGAATATTTCAGTATGAATGTTCTACAAATTTAACTGAAAAAAATTAACACCCTGTAACTATTTAGTTAATAAATAGATTAAGGGAACAGTATTTACTTAAATCTAAGAGTAAATTTGTTGAAGTTAAATTTATTAGGAGATATTTAATTTTTCTTAAAACCCTACATTTTCAGAAAAATTGATGTAACTTGAAACACTCTGTATGTAGGTATAGGGGATCCTTATAAAAGTGCTACTTATCCTTTATTTAAAATTCGAAAATGGAATAACATACGGGGTGTCACTTAAAAAAAAACAACTTTGACATGCCACTTTTTTGGAGCACCCTGTATATTTAAAAATATTCTTAAAATGTTGCTCATACTGACTTGCATAGTATCACTGTATTAGAAATTAGCGGTTATATGTCGCTTCGCCGTAGAGCTCAGTGGCATCGGTTGTGATTCACCCTGTATAACAATTTTACTTGTTTTTCTATATTATTTTAATGACACATTTAGGATAGTTACATTTTTAGTAAATACGGAAATATTTTTTTAAATTTTCATTTACAAAAAGGTTAGAAATATTAAGGCATTTGAAAACAGTGTTAGTTATAATGTTAGATTTTATTTGAATAGGGAGTGATGAATGGTAATTCCAACAAACCTATTATAAACAAACATTTGGCTGTATCATGGGCTCACCTATTTCCGATACTAGTGCTAAATTAGTAATGGAAACTTTAGACCATGAATATCAAAATATCGTCGTTTTCACGTTTTTTCTACTTTCGATATGTTAATTACATTGTATTAAGCTATAAAGAACAAAATTTAGAAGATTACTCATTTTCAATCATTTAGACCCTAAAACCAAATTTACTCTAGAAAAAGAAAACATAATGAAATTTCCTTTGTAGATAGTTTATTAATAAAACAACAAAATTCTTTAATTACAAACTCATATCATAAACCAACTACCATTCATCACACCCTATTCAAATAAAATAAAAAATTGTAACCAACACTGTTTTCAAATGCCTAAAAATTTCTAACCCCAAATTCATAAATGAAAATTTAAAAACTATTATTTCCGTATTTACTAACAATAACTATCCTAAATGTTTTATTACAAGAATTATATAAAAACAAACAAACCTGTTATACAGGGTGATTGATTAGTGCGATAAAGTTCAGTATCTTCTATGTCCTTTAAGTATCAAAGCAAACGTTACGGGAGATTATAGCCATCATTAAGCTTCATATTTTAAAATTAGTTACAATGTTAGGGGGTGTTCCATAATGCCGTGCCACACCAAAGTTAATTTTTTTTAAACGAAACACCCTATATTTTAATTTAAATTTGAAATTCGCTTCACTTCCTCATTACAAAAATATACACTTGTAATATGTTATACAGGGTATTTAAAAGTTATAACCACTTTTACATGAAAATCGTAACAAGTTCACCGCCCTGTATAATTTCAAAGGGCTACAAGAACAATGATCTGTTGCAGCCGTAGCTTTTTAATAATTGTCAAATTTTATAAAAATTATTGAGTTTGTGAATATTCGTTAAATTGATTACAGGGTGAGTCAAAACATCAATTCATTATTTTCTCAGTTGTTTCAAATGGATCAACCTGTATTTTATATCACTATCGAAAAGTACTATTGTTTCACTTATATTTTTGTTAAGCATTCCCTATGCCCAAAATTATTAGTTTTTGTGATATTTTCATCTTTATATGCAAAGTATTAATTATGTGTCTAAATGTTTGCCAATTATGAGTTGGCCATGATTTATTTGTCAAAAACTGACAGTTTACCATTATTGTCTGTTAATTGATTGTTGTGTAAATTTGTTTATAATTTAAAAAAATCTAAAATAGGGCAAAAATGAATTTTACTCGTGAGGAAATGCTAGATATGATATGGATATTGGGAGAATGCAACAAAAATGCATTGCTTTCAAAAAGAGTTTATTTTGAACGTTTTCTTGAGAGGCGACAACTTACAAAATCAAGTTTAGAAAGATTGATGGATCGGTTTAACCGAACTGGTTCAGTGAACTATGAAAAGCATGAACGAACAAATACTACTGTGACAGAGGAAAACGAAATGAATGTGTTGTTGGTAGTTACAGAAAACCCACATACACTGTATAAGGAGTATTTCTAAAAAACAACAACTTAGTTACTATTGTGTGCAAATAATTCTGTGTAAAAACAAATGCACCCTTATCACATTCAATTGCATCAGGAATTAACAGATAATGCTTTTGAGAAGAGATTAGCATTTTGTGAATGGGACTTACAAAAGGTTAATCAACACAGAGACTTTTTCGACTATGTATTGTTTGCAGATGAAGCTACATTTCATCGAAATGGTTGTGTTAACAGGGGCAACTTTCACTATTATTCCACAAGTAATCCATACCACATAATTACACATAGTCAAACCAGATGGTCATTAAATGTTTGGGGAGGTATTGTTGGTAACTATGTCGTAGGGCCATATTTTTTTTGAAGATCATTTAAATGCTGAGATGTATTCAGATATTTTAGTAAATCACTTACCTGTATTACAGGAAGAGGTTCCACTTCGTATCCGCCAGCAAATGTGGTTTTTACATGTCGGTTCTCCTGTACACCATAATCTTTTAATTCAAGGTGAACTTGATGATCAGTATCCTGGAAAATGGATCGGAAGAGGTGGACCAGTGCGATGGCCACCCAGGTCACCAGAATTCAATAAAATGGACTCATTTTTTTGGGGTTACATTAAGAATGAAGTTTATAAAACACCTCCGACAACAAGAGATAACATGAAGGAAAGAATAACAAATGAATTTCAAAATATCAGTGTAAAAAAATGCTTAGTAATGTTAGTAACTCTTTCAATTACCGTTTTTAGGCATGCACAGATGTCTTGGGAGGTTATTTTGAACATCTTTTGTAATTAACTTTTATTGTAGTTTAGGAAATTAGTATTGGTTTTATTTGTTCGTAATTGTAATTTTTTGTAAAATTTGTTTGTAGTATACTTGTTTTTATTTCTGTATTCGTTAGTTGACCACTATATTCACAGACAATAATAGTAAACTGTCAGTTTTTGACAAATAAATTATGGCCAACTCATAATTGGCAAACATTTAGACACATAAATACTTTGCATATAAAAATGAAAATGTCTCAAAAACTAATAATTTTGGGCATAGGGAATGCTTAACAAAAATATAAGTAAAACAATAGTACTTTTCGATAGTGATATAAAATATAGGTTGAAACTGAGAAAATAATGAATTGATGTTTTGACTCACCCTGTAATCAATTTAACGAATATTCACAAACTCAATAATTTTTATAAAATTTGACAATTATTAAAAAGCTACGGCTGCAACAGATCATTGTTCTTGTAGCCCTTTGAAATTATACAGGGCGGTGAACATTTTACGATTTTCATGGAAAAGTGGTTATAACTTTTTAAATACGCTGTATAACATATTACAAGTATATATTTTTGTAATGAGGAAGTGAAGCGGATTTCAAATTTAAATTAAAATATAGGGTGTTTCGTTTAAAAAAATTTAACTTTGGTGTGGCACGGCGTTATGGAACACCCTCTAACATTGTAACTAATTTTAAAATATGAAGCTTAATGATGGCTATAATCTCCCGTAACGTTTGCTTTGATACTTCGAAGGACATAGAAGATACTGAACTTTATCGCACTAATCAATCACCCTGTATAATGAAAACGCGAGAAAACAACTGAAAATTCTAAATTTAAATATATCCGATTCTATTTATAAGTTTATCATTTAAACCTTTAATGAAATTCAATTTCAAACTGACATACTTACCTTTTAATAAAGGAACAATAATATATTCTCGTTTAAAATAAAAAATTATCAAAGATAAATTCCATATAAAAATTTCAAGTTGGTATACATCGGAACCTCTTTACAACCAATAAAAAATAGAATAACACAACACAAATCAAACGTAAAAGTAAAACCTATGATCACAGCTTTGACAAAACTTGTACATGAATTTAAACATGATTTTGATTATAATAATATCAATATTTTTGATATTGAATATAATCACAAAAAACGTTTACTGTTAGAAATGTTACATATCAGAACTAATAGCGAGACTGTATGCAATAACAAAAGAGATCTTGATGATGTACACAAAATTTATAATCACATTTTAGTAAATCATAACAAAAAACGAAAATTTGGTCAGTTTTGGTGATGGCCATCATTTTGGACTGAGGGTTTTTCAACCAATCTTTTAGCAAAACGGCCAAGATGGATAAGAACAATATAGCTTTACGTGGTGCGTAATCATTTAGGATAAAATATATCTAAAAAACTTTTTTATAAACAATTTCGTTGTGAAAGCGATGGAACGTATTGCTTTAATGTTATGGCTCTAAGGTGTTGGCAATTTGGGACAAAATATACCGTTTAAATGAATTGCGTCGGCGGGCAAGATTTAAATATAGTGGTTTTACGGTTTTGGCACCAAAGATGTTCAAAAACTTTATTTATACACCGCTTTAATTGTGTAAATGGCTATATGGCTGTAACCTCGATATCCAACAACTACATCTTGTAATTTTACGGTGTTATTTATACATCGAATTTGTTGGGAAAGCGGTTTCATTATTTGGGACCCGTAATATCCAAAACCTTCATATATACGCCCATTTTGTTAAAAAATGAGCGAACAAGAGTTGGTACGATATTCCATATTTACACGCCAATGTTACTTCCTTTGCAGATACAGTTTGCATTCTTTTTATGAAGGACCTCCTCGAATGATTTACTTACTCCTAATCACTTCACACCCGAATATGTATAATGGAATACAGTTCCATGTTCTCTTATGCAGTTTCTAGCTGAAACTTTACGTACGTATGTACGCGGATGATGATTTCTAGACAGCAATGCTTATAATTGGTGTTATGCCCTTAAACTTTATATTTATATTCTATATATCCAAATGCAGAAATTTAGGAATGAAAGTAACCAGTTCAAGTAAGACAATTTAATTTTTCCAAAAATACTAAGTTATAGTATAGTGTCGTCAACAAAAATTTAAACGTTAGCCTGAATACGATTTCCGTACACTATTTTTAAAAATAATGGAACGAGTGATCGTGATTTTTTCACTTATCAATTTTACAGAAAAAGGTATAGTTTTATATTTTCTAGATGTTTAAAATCTCTGTAACCTTTCGTTGAAATATTTTTTGAAATAATTATTTTCAACTTTACTTTTCTTCATTTAAATCAAAATATTGCTATTATCTTAGTTCGTATACATTTTCTGAAGGAAGCCAAAGAATTAATTTTTGGGAAGTTTTGTTTGTTCTCGGAAAGTGTATATTAGTAAGTTTTTTCTATAGCAATTGTTAAACTGTGCTTTGAACAACCCAAATCAATAGATCAAGTTTAACTTTAACCGCAAGGGTAGATAAAGTTGAACTTTAACAGCAAGGGTAGATAAAGTATTTTAATTTTTATTTGTATAAATATATAACTTATTTTTCATTTTTATTTGCATTAATGGTAACTTCAATATCGCAATATATCAAATTTTGGAACAGTACCTGTTTCATGTGAAAAACGTACAGACGATGTAGAGTTACATGAACTTTCTATTCCACAGAGTATTTTGTTTGATAAATCAATTTTTTTGGCTACTGAGTCTTCTATATAAGTTTCGGCGACGGAAGATGACTTCCTTCCATCTTTACTGCCATCAGGTCAGGTCAGCTGGCAAGTATTTGCCAGTATTGTGGCTGCAGAGCGGCGAAAACAATGGACAGTGTACATTTCTGAATTCGGTAATTTCAAAAAATTGCCAATTTTCTTAGGAATATTATACAAGGTATTTATCCCCACAGGTTGAACTGTACACTTTCTCTGTCGATAGTTGATGAAGAACTTTTGGTGAGGCACGTTTTTAAGGCGTAACGCAAGGTATTTTCTCACAATATTCAAAATACTTACACCACATTCCTTATGAGTGATGAAAAATGAGCGATCTTGCATAGTTTGTGTCAATAACAGACGATTATGACAGATTTTCGATTATCAATATTAGAACTTTCTAGCTTTGTAAAATTCATTGGCCCGACACGCTCCATATAAACCCCGTAGTGTAACAACCTGTAATTTAAAAGCCAAATTATGAAGTCACCGTTTCTAAACGTTTTTACCTTCACAAACAGATAATCGTCATCTGAAGCTTCTTTTAAAAATCTCATAACATCATCCGATTCAAAGATTTGGGACTTTTAGACTTATAACCATCACTCAGCTTCTTCAGCAATGCAATCAGTTTGCTGTATCTGAAAACATTATGTGCAATTATTTGACAGAGCACATACACTTTGAAATGTCACAGTTTTCATTCACTAGCAGCGTAGACTTTATCATAGAGTAATACGACCACAATGTTGATGACTTCACTTTCTTTGACTTTTCCGAAAAGTATGTCACAAGTACTTTCTCACTCACATGCTTTATATTCTTTACGCTTTTCCACCTTCGAAATCACGTATATTCTTTTTGGTGTATTAACCTCGATTTTTGGGGCAATAATTTACCCACTGCCTCTATCACCTGTTCTTCCACATCTGACTGAAGTTTTTCTTGTTCGAAATCGGTTTCCAATTATTTTCACTCATTTTTACTTGCACTGTATTTAAAAAAGCATGCAAAAGCACATAAAATAAACCACAAATATAATGTTTATTAAGCTTATTAACCAAACCGGTTCTGCGTTTTTTTTTGTACCCAGAAAAACATGTTTCTTTAAACCAATTCGCTCCACAAAAATTAAAAAATTGGAAATGACCTTTATACCTTTGTTAAGCTTTTCAATTGTTCTATTATTCATTGCATTTTTAGACTTTTCCACCTTTATCACTTATACCGATTATTACAAAGTACTTTTTTTTATTTCGCCTTTTAATAACGTAAAAGTTAAGCATACTATCCAATAGCTATTTGTGTATTAATAGCGCAAAGTCATACATTGACGCTCTGACGTGCTAAGCGTAGCGGAGCGAGGTTCTCTCGCGAGAGCGGCAATGTCATTTTGTGCCCGAATAACACACATGATTTTTTCTACAACCGGTGTTTTTATAAAAATGTTTGGTAAAAATGAATAATTATTGGTAACCTCAAATTTGACAGTTCAGATTTCAAACACTAGAAGTTTCTTTATTAAAGTGGTAACTAAGCGAGCGTTTTTGTTACTTTGCCGCTCAGCAAGCGACAAAGTAAGCTAGCTTGCTCCTCGGAAAAGTGCAATGGAAGCGCAAATTTGTACTTTTCGCATGGTTGTTTTCTTTGTTTTTGTTAGTATGCTCATGCTTATGGCTAGTAATTACTTATTTTAGCTTATATATATATATATATATATATATATATATATATATATATATATATCTATTGTAGACTGTTTAGGAGTCCTCCTCTTCAGCCCTGGTCATTACCTTGTTGTTGGTATTGCGCTGTTTTATGTTATTATATTGTTTACAATCACGAGGTGTGGTAGTTTTTGGTAATAAAAAAAGAAAAAAAAAGTGTTTAAATTTATTTGAATTTGAATTTTGAATAGTGTGTGGTTGGGTTTAAGTGTGCGTATGGGTTAGTGTGATGTGGTGTGCTGTGTGATTAATTAGATCGTTGGTCGGTGTCATGCTGGATCGTCATAGAATAGACGGGGGGATGCGGAGGGCATATGGTGTATTATTGAGGAATTCTTCTACCTCCTCGGGGAGGTCGTCGAGGAGTTGTCTGAGGATTGCGGGAGGATGTTTGAATTTTAATTTAGGTTTTTTCGAGAGAATTTGGGAAAGCGGTAGTTGTAGGGAGTGGTAAGGGTTTCTTTGGTTGGGATAGTGTTGCCGAAATTTCTTTTATAGGCGAAGTTTTCCTGGAGTTTTTGGATACGGTTGGTGATTGTGGGTATATTGGCGTGGTGTAGGGTAAGGTCATTAGGGTACCTGAGGAGTAACCTGTGTATCCGTCTAAAGATTCGGAGTTCACAGGAGGTGATTGAGGAAAGGTGATTGGGGTTAGTGTTGGTGTATATAGGAACTCGGAAATCCATAACAGGGCGGATGTATGTTTTATATGTGTGTAGAAGTGTTTTGGGGCGATAACCTCTGATTCTACCCCGAAGGGCGCCCAGTAGTTTTGCGCGGTTTCTAATCCTGTTTAGTGTTCTTCTTACATCGGGGAGCCAATTGAGGGTTCCAGTGAAGAGGATTCATAGGTAGGTGATTTCATCTTGGAGTGTGGAGCCTTTCTTGGTTAAGGGCGAGGGAGGCGTTTCTGGAGGCAAGGTTGGGGAACTTATCCTCTGTGTAATGAGGATGTCGGAAAAGGATTGTTTGGGTGTTGGTGGGATTGACGGAGACTCTCTTCTGGTTCGCCCAGTTAGAGAAGTTCCGTAGTGTTTTGTGTGTGAGACGGGAGGCCGTTTCGGTGTTCCGATTAACCGCCCAGAAAGCGGTGTCATCCCCGAACTGCGCAACGACTACTCCGGGTTGGGTAACTTCGGGAATGTCGGATGCAAAGATGGTGTAAAGGGTAGGGGCTAAGGCAGAACCTTGCGGAACGTCTGCTGTAGGTTGAAAATAATCGGAGAAGGTTTCCCTGCTTTGACACGAACTGACTAATTGGTCAGGTACGAGAGTAGGAGTTTGGCGAAGGGGTCGGGTATGTTAAAGTTTCGGATCTTTTGCAGGAGACCGGCGTGCCAGACCCTGTCAAATGCTTGCTTAATGTCCAGAAACACAGCCAGATTGCATTGCTTGTGATTGAATGCTCTGATGGTCTCTGTAAGCAGCTTCAACAAGGGATCGTGACACGTTCGGTTAGGACGGAAGCCGAATTGGCTGTTGGGAAGGAGGTCGTTGTATCCTAAGTGGTCCCTGAATCGCCTGGCTAGAATCTGCTCAAACCATTTTCCGAGGCAGCTCAGGAGGGAGATTTGTCTGTAGGAGGAGGGCGAGGTAAGATCAGAGTGGGGTTTAGGTATCATGACGGTGGAGGCCGATTTCCAGTCCGTCGGGAAGTACGATAGGGTAAGGCGTTTATTGTAAATAGTGGAAAGTAAACGGAGGGCTGAGTCGGTTAGGTGGCGGAGAATTTTACGGTTTAGGCCGTCATGACCTGGGCCAGAATTTTTACCTTTTTTGAAATATGAGCTGACCTGGTCGGGCGTGATAGGGGCGTTAAAAGGACTCTCGTTATCGAGTAGGGTTTCGAGAAGGTTAAGGGTACGGAAATCTTCAAGGCGACTCTCAAGGAGTGCCTTGAATTGGTTATCAAATTGTGGATCATCTGGGGCTCGGAAAATGGATTGGAGGTGGCGACCAAAGAAATCGGCCTTTCCTTCGTGGGAGGAGATTAGGTTGCCCTGAAGGTCGATTAGGTGGGATTTGGGGTTTGCTTTTCTTCTCGCCAGTCTATCAAACTCTTGCCAGAAGAGTTTATTATTTCTATAATCAAGCTGGGAGGTGGCTTTGGTCCAGGAGTCTACTGAGTGTTTATTGGCTTCTCGCCTGATTAAGGCGTTAAGGCGATTGTGTTCGGTCTTGAGAGCCGGATCCCTGGATCGCAAGAATTGACGATAGATTCGTCTTTTGTCTTTGAACCAGTTCACAATGTGCCGTGGGAGCGGTTTTCGAGAAATGTCGATGTCTTTTAAAGGGACAGAGTTATCGACCGCTTCCGCAATAACGGAAGTTAGGTCTGTAATGGCTCTCTCGATCTTGGGTCGTTTGAAGATTAGGTGTGGGAAGGTTGCTGGAGATGTGTTCGGAGTTTTGTTAGTTTCACATGTCATCGCTAGAGGGCTTTGTTCTACATTCCGACAGAAACGGTCTTCGCAAAAAAATTAAATACATTGGTATGCCTTTTTTTTCATGAACAAGTAGCTAAATAATGCCTAAACAAGCTCGCGAAAACCGCATCTCGATATCTTGTTCCTAACCTAAAATATCGGCCAAAGAAAACTTTATACGAAAATCTCTTAAATTTTTTTTTAACTATATTTTTTTGGAATTGTTTCTATTATGTAAGTTGTAGCACTAAAAAGGACCGATTTAAAGGAGGAAGGTTTTTAATGCCCCAGTAAATGCTCGAAATGCTGACCATCACGCTCTAGGCATTGCTGAAGCCTCTCATGACTAGACAAAACTGCAGCTTCAATTTCGGCTTTCGGTATGTTACGTATTGCGTTACGAATCCGGTTTTTCATATCTTCTCTAGTAGTAGGTTGAGTCCGAAACACGATGTCCTTTAAGCGCCCCCATAAATAGAAATCGAGGAAAGTTAATTCTGGCGATCGCAGAGACCATGGGAACAGACTTCCTCTTCCAATCCACCGCTGTTGAAATACTGCATTAATATGCTCTAGCACATTAATAGCAAAATGTGTTGGGCAACCATCCAACTGCAAAAACAATTTTCGCCTTGCTTCCAGAGGCACAATTTGAAATAAAAATTCTCTATTTTCGCGTATCATGCCTAACATCCAATGGCAATAGTCTAACCTTCGATAAAAATCTTCCTCTTTCAAGGCCTGATGCAAAACGGCATGATATGGGTGCATTCTTGAAGTAATTAAAAAAAGTTTGAACGAATACCTATGTATTTTGATAGCCATTAGAACTTAACTTACCTATGGTAATTTTGAACCGTTGTCCGTGATATGCCCAACTCAGTAGATAATGGTCTTGTGCTAACATGAGGATTTCCTCAATATAGCCCAGTACACGGTTAATATTTTCTTGTGTTCTTCCAATTCTTTGCCGTTGAAACGTAGGCCGAAAACTACCATTGGCTCGTAAGCTCGCCATTAATCGGGGAAAAACTCTTATATCGCAAGGACGCCGATTTGGATATCGAGCCGCGTAAACTCTTTTAGCTACTGCGGCATTCTGAAATCATTCAAAATAAACCGCAAGCATATCAACAGCTTCATTATTCGTAAAACGCATTTTGAAAGCACAAAAATTGCTCAAAGTAACGAGAAAGTATTGACATCTATTGACAATTTGAGGATTATGTATGTTTTGTTTAGGTATCTGTTTCCATTGCCTGCTTCTATTAATTGTATTTTTCATATATATCCATAGTGAATATGCATTTAAACAAACAAAAAATAGGCCTTTCGTATAACTTTTAGCATTGCTTACTTGCCCGTAGTAATTTCAAAAAAGGTGATTTTATTCTGGTGAATAAATTTACGAACATTTAAAACCTCAATTTCTAGGTAACCTATTCAGAGCCGAAATTGAAGCTGCAGTTTTGTCTACTCATAAGAGGCCTCAGCAATACACAGAGTGATGGTCAGCATTTCGAGCATTTACGGCGGCATTAAAAACCTTCCTCCTTTAAATCGGTCCTTTTTAGGGCCACTACTTACATAATAGAAACAATTCCAGAAAAATATAGTAAAAAAAAAATAAAAATTTAAGGGATATTCGTATAAAGTCTTGTTTGGCCGATATTTTAGGTTAGGAACAAGATATCGAGATGCGGCTTTCGCGAGCTTGTTCACGCATCATTTAGCTACTTGCTCATCAAAAAAAGTCATACCAATGCACTTAATTTTTTTGCGAAAATTAACCGTTTCTGTCGGAATGTCGAACAAAGCCCTCTAGAACGACATGTGAAACTAACTAAACTTCAATTATTTTAAGATTTCTATCCCAAGTAAAGCTCTTTTCAACGCGCCCAAGTTTGTTAAAATCGGATTAGCCGTTTCGAAGATACGGGGGGTGATTTAAGGAAACCTTTGAATACCCACCACCACTTTATTTTTATAGATACGTCAATAACTGCCAAACAAAAAAAGTTCAGATTATCCTCGACTTCAAAGATCAGTTATTTTTTATTAGGTTAATATAGCAGAATTCACAGAAACATCACTTTTTTAGATTCAAGCCCCCCAGCGACCATTTCAGAAACATGAAAATACTTTCCAGGTTTTTTTATTGCCCGTTTTAGTAATAACTTTTTTTTCAGCAAGCATCTACGATGTATAGTTTCCCAGATACAGTACCTCGCATTCTTAGTTAGCCACCCCGTACAAATAAAATTCGATGACGTTCATGGTTGCAAATTCAATTACTTAAGAGGACCATAATAGATAAAATTCAGCAATCACATTTTTCTTGTAGATAAAATGAAAGTGTTATAATAGTTCGTGCTTGAACTAATAAAGTTAAATGTAAATCATTCCGGAAAAGAAAATCTACTCACGTTAAAATTTTTATCCCTATAAAATGTTTCACAAAGTGTAGCAACACCGCTGAAATGTCTTGTTTACTTCAACAAAAATCCTTTATAAACACACATAAATTTAACGTCTCAGAGCTGCATGAAAAAGCACATATATATTCAGACAGAAAAAGTCGACTTTACTGCAGGCGGGAAATGTTATTGATATTTATATTCTAGACAATCTAACTATAATAATAATATTAATTTAATTTATTCATTGCCAACATTATGCATTAGATAGAACATGTCAAGCTAAATCTGTACAAATAAAAACATAAGAAAAGCAAATAGAAATTAAAAGAACAAACAAATAGTAAAGCATTTCTGATAACAACAATCTAGTAAAAAGACCAAATAAATAATTTAATAGGAGCTGTAAATTATCATACACAGTACCTCAAATGGCCGATGAATTGCCCAAAATGTTTGCCAAAGTGTATGAGTGTTTATTGCTTCGATATAAATTTTTAAGCAATAAACACGATTAAGCATTTTGACAAAAATGTATACCATTCCGAATCAATTGGTAAAAGCATTTTTCAAACAAAGAACTTTCGTTAGGATAAAGTATCTAAATTTAAAACTGGAAGAAGAAAAGCGCAGAGAAATAAAATTCCAAAAAGATGAGTAGTACTATAACCAAATTCTAATGTTATTAAGAACGTAGATAAATAAAAATACCATTTGAATCGATGTCAGATTTTTTTTGATTCCTTACTGATTGTATAGTAATTTAACGGTGCATAAATAAATTTATTGAATCCGGAATTCTGATGAACGTGTAGTTGGCCCACAAATTTAGACCAGTTTCAGTTTTTATAAATTCAAAGTTAAGTACTACCGCGTTTTGAAAATTGAAACGGCACGCTCGGTGACGTAGTTGGAGCGCTTGAATACCCAACGATCATTGGCTGTGAGTTACTGGGCAACCCAACTAATCTGCTAACCTTGGTTAAAAACAGAATGCATCCAGTGGAAAACTTTGATGTGAGCAAATTCGCGACCGTATTTTTTGGTACATGCAAGATTATCCTAATTATCTTCCAGTTTTCGGGTTTTATGACAGAATTTGGATAAAACCAAAACCAACTAAATCACTTTTAAAATTAAGACATTACCAACCGGAACAAAAATCCCCAAATCAAGTGAAGTAACAAAGTTTGTTTAAAAACGGCGTAAAAAGGGCAAATTACAAAAAATAAATAAATAAACGTAAAGCATTCATTCTTTAAAAAACACGTGACCACGCCACTCGTTTTTTTTTAACTTGAGTTCGTGCTTCAAGACTGGTCGTACTGTATGTTTGCGCGGTTTTGAAAAATTATCACTTTAGTTAGGACGGTATTTCTGATTAATAAACTAAAAAAGGTAAAACGTTAAAAATGGAAGTGCTACCTTAGTCTGCGTTTTCTTCAATAACTTCACAATTATACTTAAGCGGGTTGATAAATTCATAATATCTACGACCGCACGGTGTTGTAACAGCGGTCCCGTTCAATATCAATCCAGTCAAATTTGCACTTGACCTGTGTTGAGTGTTGATAGGAAAAACGTGCCTATCGCGGTGCGGTATAAACTTTAATTTCTCTTGGCACGAAATATTTGAATAAGTAAATTAAAAGAAAGGGAACGCTTAATTTTAAATTTATTGAACTCGAATCAGAATTAATTTAAAATAAATTGAGAGTTAGTTGAATTTTAATAAAAGAAGATATTTATAATGGATTGAAACTATTGAAAGATAATCAAATTTCAATGGAAACAGAGCGAGATAGTGTTCCATTTACTGTGGGTGTGTAAAGTGTGGAAGTATCCCTGGGACCACCTTTTCGGGAAATCTTGGTGCATCCTTTGAATTAGTTGCTACCTATCCATACGTGGAATGGGAACAGAAAAAATATCTCTATAAAAACAGTATTAAGCCCTTCATATGTTAAAAATCTGGTAACCGATAATGCGGTAGAGATGTGTTTTGACAGATTTAACGCCCGCTTCCCACAGCCCTCCAAAATGAGGAGCCGAAGGGGGGTTAAAATGCCAATCGATAGACTCCTGCGAAGCAACGACGGAAGAATAATCTTGAAGTTGCTTACTGGCGACTGCGCAGTTTGAGCCCCAATCATTGTATAAGTGCTCGCAACGTCCACGTCTCCCTATAAAAGCAGCCAAAAATGCGTCTGTTGAGAGACTAGAAAGAAGCTTGGTAGTTTTAGCGCCGCGCCTTCGTTATAGTGACATTAAAGGCTCCTGCGAAATCCAAACCCGTGTACAAAAAACATTTGACAGCTATATACAAACGGGCCACAGGTAAATTACCTATCGGAGGTTGTGAAGGTTTGGGGTTTAAGCGCCAAAAGTTAATACACTTAAATAAGCGGTTACGAATTGTGTGCTTCGAGGAAATAATCCAAACTTGTTGAGACAATAAGCTTGTATACCGGCATGAAGATATTTTTGATGACAAACATCCATAATTAAATTAGTAAAGTGATTCTTACTTGGAAGTAGAAAGGGAAATTTCGCATCATAAGACAAATCTGAATATTGTATGCGACTTCCGACTCGCAAAAAATCATTATCGTCCATAAACGGACTTACGTTGCGAAGTTTTTTAGGAATAAAATTTATTTTAGAATTCTTTTTGGAAATTTCTTTAGAAAAGGCGGTATGTTGAACTATTTTAATTAATAACATCAAACTATCGTTTTTCTCCTTTGCCGTCAAAAAACTCGACGACGTTCGGTTGGAGGGGTGACGGACAAATAAAACGGCTAATGAAGGAAATTATGCGTAATAGCCGTTCCAATTTTGAGAGATATAAAAGCAAAGATTCTATAAAATTAGATTCAACAAATGTATTGGTTAAGGTATTAGAACGCTGTTCGGAAAGAGCTTTCGATGGTTCCTGAGATTCGTGAAGAAACGGAGACCAATTGCGGAGAGAATTTTTAAGAAAACTTGGTGCCGCCCACCATAAGGAACTGTCAATTAAGTCCCCTGGAATCAATATCTGCGGGATTTTCAGAAGAAGTAACATGGCCCCAACGTGACGTATCGAGCTGCTCAACGCAGTTGCTGACAAAGATCTTCCATTGATGCGGTGATGATTGAATCTATGTTGAGGCGAAGAAAAAGTCAGTCTAAGCATAGACGGCGGGTTTAATCGGAAGTTTGTTATTGTAAACTCAAATTACATAATGTAAAAGACGTGAAAAAAGTACACAGCCACAAAGTTCGAGCCTGGGAATACTAATGTTGCGTAGAGGGGCAACTTTAGATTTGGAACAAACAAAATTGGGTGTCAACTTTGCCGTTCTCCGTCGCAAACAAAAAATAAATAACTGCACAATAACCGTTCTCACAACTGTCACAAACACCATGAATTACTAGATCTGAAATATTAAGCGGAAGAAGCAACCGATTGCATTCGGACAAACATAAAGCTTCCGAAACATAACGATTCCAAACGCGAACAATGTCGTTAGCGAGCGTATCATCCCAATCACACTCAATAGACCAGAATCGTTGAATGAAATATTTTACAAAGAATGCAACGAGCGATAGAATACCCAAGGGGTCAAAAGATCTTGCCAGATTGGACAAGAGATTTCGTTTTGTACAAGCGCTATTTATTGGTTCAACCTTAAATAAAAAATGATCTGATGATGAGCACCACTGAAAACCCAAAATTTTTAAAGTTGATTCCTATTCCTCACCGAATGAAATATTTTTATTAGATAAATGTGAAGTCGGAATATATGAAAACAATAAGCGGTGATTCGCACACCACTTTCGTAGAAGAAAACATCCATTGTTTAATAATGAAATTAGTTCTTTTTGCATTTGTTTACACTCCGAAATGTTAGAACCACCTGCAAGTAGATCATCTACATAAGTATTATGCAAGATGACATCAGCGGCTAAAGGATAATTTGATTGTTCGCTTTCAACTAACGTATTTAAGTTCATAATTGCTAAGTATGGAGCACAAGCTAAACCATAAGTGTTAAATGATGATAGTCCGAAATAGTATCGTTTTGTGAAAAGTACCATAAAATTTGTTGGTAACCAGTGTGATCAGGGTTAATAAAAATTGTCTGAACACTTGACGAATGTCGGCCGAGAAAACAGCGATGTGAGCGAAAATTTAATAATAGTGATATAATATCAATCTGTAATTTTGGACCAGAAAACAAACAATCATTGAGCAATTTTTGTGCAGGGAGCTTAGCCGAAGCGTTGAAAACCACTCTTAATTTTGTGGAAGGACTAGAGGGTTTAAAAATGCAATGATGCGGGATATAATAAAAAGTAGTCGGAGTATGCGCGGTGTGAATTACTTCCATATCACCGGAATTTAAATTATCTTTCATAAATTTAGTAGATTCGAGACATAATGACGGATTTTTGACAAGACGGCGTTCTAAATTTAAAACCTGGCGCATTACCAAATTTCTACTATCCGGAAGACTAGGAAACGCTGTGCGAAACGATAATGAAACGACAAATAGACCTGTCTCAATACGATAAGTAGTCGGCGAATAAACTGTATCACATAGTTTATCATCAGGTATCAACACGTTGACTTGCGGTACTTCCTCAATTTCAGAATTTTTGAACAATTGTTTCTAGCGACATGTCTAAACAAGAGAGGTTTTGACAAATGTTCCTGTTAGAAATTGAAGAAGTTTTTCCCATAAGCACGAATCCAAAAACTGTATTGACAGCTACCGATTCGTTTGGTTCACCTATGATTTTTCCATTTTCTTATACAAATGGTACAAGACTAGCGCCTATCAAACAGTCAATAGGAGATGGATGGTAAAAATTAGGATCAGCTAGTGCGCAATTAGACAGATGAGACCAGAAATTATTATGAATATAAGTATTGGACAGAAGTCCACCTATATTATTAACAACAGTAGCATAAACAACGAAAAGCGGATAGATCCTATTGACAGGGCCTTGAAGCACCTTTATCACTTTGAATAGTATTAACATGTCCTAGACCTTGAACTGAAAACCCCAGGGAATCGTGGTTAAGCGACAAATGATCAATATATTTTTGCGTAATAAAATAACTTTGAGAAGCGGAGTCTAGTAAAATGCGAATTTTCTGAAAATTACCAAAACCACCAAGAACCTCTACAATAGCGGTTGATAGTAAAATAAAAGACGCTTGTGGAGTTAACTGACCATAAATATGAGTTGAAAAGTTTGTAGTAGAAGTAGACGGGACGTCGCGGGCGTAATAAAGTGTGGTGTTTAAGATTGCATCTACGACATAAACTTTTAGAGTAACTTTTTTTGAAAACATGACTGTTACTCAAACAATTAATACAAAATTGATTAATTTTAATTAAGCTTTAACCTTTAGGTGATTTAGATAAAAATTCTGGACATTTGTAAATCGTATGATTATTTTTACATAATGAACAAGTTTCTCCGGTATTATGACACCCAGCGGAACTAGAAAAGAAACTTGGCGTTTGTTTGTGACCACTTTCAGAAGTATACTGGTTTTTATGAATTTTCTTATTCTAAAAATTTTCAACATTACTGAGTGATAGCAAATATTTTCAGGATATTGAATTAATTCTTGATATGTAAGAAATTTAGTATGATCATTTGATTTTCAAAATTTTTACTGGTGAGAGGATCGATACGTTTGAGTAACATTCGTACCAAAACATAATCCCATCCCGACACAGGAAGTTCTAGAATTTCTAAAGCTATCAAATGATGCGAAAAAGTATCTAATAGATTCTGAAGCTCGGCAGGGTTATTACCGCATATCTAAGGGGCACTCTCGAGAGCATTCCAATGGGCATCAGCAATTTTATGTGGTTTTAAATATTTTTTAACTAAGCGGTTATGTGCGGTCTGATAATTTTTTTTGGAGAGGGAAAATTGAAGCGGTTGACCACGCAATGCTGCCCGAAAAAAGTTATATTTTTGAACAACACGCAGTGATTTATTGAAATGTACCATGGAATCAAATTCTGAAATCTTAAAACATCACTGGAGAAGGTAGGTAACTCAAATTTTGGTAGCAAAACAGCACTATCATGAGTAGTTTAAGCCTGACACGCGACAGAAGTATTTAATTGACATTGAGAAGATGGATTTATCTTAAAATGAATAGCTTTAATTTGATAAAACTCCTTCTCGAAAGCTTTGTGAACATCATCCTGAACAACATATTCATCATCGTCATCCGAGACAATGCCAATAATAGAGTTATAAAGCTTAAAAATTCTTTTTTGATTGCATTAGTATCTTCATGTTGAATCTTAAATAAATTATGAAGCTTCGCGCTATTTTGCGCTGTATTAGCGACATTAAAAAGTTCATGTAAACGATTAACCTCGTTGGTCGTAGCGTTTAAGTTATCAGTCATTATACAAAGTGCATTAAGAAATTAATAACTGAACAAAATATGAAATCAAGATATTGAAAGACAAGGAATTAATAAAACTATTCAAAAAATGTAGTAGTTTTACAAAATGTTAGCTAAAACTCATCCAGAACACAAGCAAGCTATGTTAAACTGGAATATAAATCAATCAAACAGCGGTATAACTCACAAAAAAACACCAGAGAAACAATGTAATAAAATAATTAATTAATGGGGAAGTTTATAATGAAGATGCTATTTATTGTGAAGTAACTAAAAGCGTTTCAGTACAAATCAAAACTAACAACTGAAATCAGCTGTTCGAAAATAACAATAATTAAATTTACGGAATATAAATATAAATATACGGCCAGAAAAGGAAATAATATAGAGAACAAGCTAACACAAAAAATAGGCAGGTGATTCGCCTATGAAAATTAATTCTGAATTAATCCAGATCGCTAGCTTCTGCTCGAAAGACCAAAAATGTATGTTTTCGCGGTTTTCAAAAATTATGCCTTCAGTTAGAACGCATGTCTGATTAATAAAATAAAAAAGTTAAAACGTTAGAAATGGAAGTCCTACCTTATGCTGCGCATTCAATCTCGCCGACCGGCTTTTCCACTAAAATGGAATAATCAAATTTATGTGTATATATATATATATATATATATATATATATATATATATATATATATATATATATATATAATGTAAGCGGGTTGCCAAGCCAGCTAACAGGGAGATGGGCGTGATCGAAATAATAAGTAAAATGAATGATTAATACGCTCAAACACCTTACACCGATATTCAAACAGCTCAGTCCGGGAAAATATGTCTCTAGGCGCCACCACAATCGAAACTTTGCTAAAATAATTGTCTTAAGCTGGGTGTTAATTAACCCTACTTGATTGTGGAAAGTAGGATTGTGCTTACTCAGTAAACTCTTACACGAGGGTTCTAAAACAAACACTCGTCCCAAACAATTCAACTCAAACTCAAATATATTTAGTACTACTCAGGTTATTAGAAACTTTTTGAATACACCTCGTATACCAAAACTTCCAAAATAAAATTTATCACTCAAATTCAACTGCATTCACGTAACCAGTAGTTATATTTTCTATGTATCCCTGGTATACATATAAAGTTAAATTTCTACTTATTAATGAATAAATTGTTCTTCATTCAATGATCGATAATTAATTTTTAAAATTCCTAATCAAAAGAAAGCAATGTCATCGGCTTAATAATTGCTACTCCAATATAATAGTGATAAAGTGCTGCAAAACAGTCAAACGAGAATAATCCTTGAAGGTTTAATATTCCTAACATGAACGATATCTTTTAAATTTAATTTAATTTTTATAATACTTCTGAATCGTATTAGACATTCGTAAATATGTAAGTTCTCAAAACTCATCTCTTAGTTATACTTAATGAAATTTTAATTAACAGCTGATCCGTCATTGGTGTATTGCGTTAAAAGAAACTAACATGAAAATTTTTGCAATCAACCTGGCAAATATAACCTTTCAGGTTGTTCATTAATCTTAAAAAAAAATCCAAAATACGCAAAGTTTACATTTAACTTGTCAAAACTAGGTCATCAATTAAGTAAACGTCACAAATGTATGTCATAACTGGCTAAATAAACAACAGAATAAAAAGGTAACGATAAATATATATTGTCCTGCATAAAATAATAAACAAATGTTTACATACACAACCGAGTGGTTGAAAAACCACTGTCAATACAAATTTGCGTTTTTGCAAAATTCTTACTACTAAAACAACCAATACAACATAACTAGAGACCGATTATCTTTTTCCTTCAACAATAATTAATTAAATTACCCAACAATACGCAAATTACAACTAAACAAAAAAAAGATAATCGTGCTTATCTGAGTTTTTTAAAATCCTTAAATGTAATTCTTACTTAAAATTGTCCATTAATCCTACGCTTTTCTTTCTTCTTTCGTCCCGTAAATCAATTATTTGTAGTCCATTTGTATTCCTTAGATTGCCTGAAGGCACATAACGAATACTTCACAATTCCACAACCACTTATTCCTTTCTGCACTCGCGATTAGTCCAACGAGGTTATTACTCCAATAACGTAATAATCTATACACATTTGGTTGCCTCTTAAAGTTTCTTGCAACCTTTAGGACAATTTAGTCCTTCCTTACACAAATAAACTTTTAATGTCATATAAAATTACCTTAACATTGGCTCAATTTATTACGAAAATTTCGTTTACTTAAAGGTGGTCCCATAAATAATTTTAACTAAATATCGTTACAAGAACACGCGCCGCACTCAACACTCTAACGTAATAACTGTTATCTTTTATAAATCTGCTTACGCACTTTTTACTTTCTTGAAAATAAACAAACTGATTTTATCTTCAATCTCAATTTAATTAATTGTTTTATTTATGAATGTCTTATACGATTCATCCCCTTTCGGGTTACGCAGTTGTTTAAACAATGACTGTCTTCAATATTATTCACAAATATAACTCCAACTCAACCCATTCTAATTTCACACTTCACCTCGCGCGCGTGTCTCACACCGAGCTCTCACCAAAAGCAACAACCTAAAACTTAAGCCCCCGTCAATCTCGGACTTTCCTATTTATACCCTAAGCCATCCCTCTTTAAACATGTCCGACTTCCTCGCTATATTCTCCAATGGTATACACTCAAACCTTCTTAGTCCCGACAGATGCTACCCTCTGTACAACCACGCTCATTACTACAATACATCGCCATGTTTGTTCTTACTTACAAATTTTACAATTACTTTATGAAGAAACCATTTTTCGTCATCACATTCCTTCAGTGGCCACTCTGGACCATTACACAACTTTCAACGTTTATCTCCCACATGCGCTCGATCTCCTTCCGCAACATTTATAAAAATAGGTGCAATCTAAGGTCTCAAATCCCATATACATACATGTATTCTCAAAGCAAATTGCACAACATTACGAGAACTTTCTATAATTAACAATTAACATACCCAATCTTTCTCTACATATTTTCTAAAACATTCTACACTTATACACTCACATCTTCCGGTAAAGATTACTCCTTTATCTTCCAACATTCCATTCCTTACAGTAGCAAAACAGTAGCAAACATTATCGTCCCATCGACAAATTTCTTTTCACATTTACATTCATCAGATTCTATTTATTCCAACACCAATGTCTCTATAATATTCAAATACACGTATCTGCATACTGAATGATATTTCTCCTAAATTGCCAGTGGCGTAACAGCCACCCACATACATTATGCATATACACAAAAAAATTTTTTTTTCGTTCAAACTCAATACACCCGTACTCAAAACACGTAATACGCGTCATTATAACATCCTACATACAGGGTGCGTCATCGCAACCTGACAATATATATATATATATATATATATATATATATATATATATATATATATATATATGTATATATGTATATATACAAAAGATATTACACTGAGATTTGGTACACCTAAATGTCTAATTAAATGCAATTAATCAGGTGAGTTTGAGTCAACTGACTTCATCCAGTGGCGTAGAACATTTTAAGTTAATCAGCACGCCCCTGGTTTTTTTGAAAAAATTTTTTTTTGTTAGATTCAACATTTAATTCTGCAAATAAAATCATACTTAGTATTTTTTCGATTCGGCACCCCGTTTTTGAAATATTTTGCATTAACGTAAATGACCACATTATTCAATAAAAATCAAAGTTTGTTTTATTTTACAAAAAAATAACGCAGTGAACTATTAGGTACATTATTAAAGAGATATTGAAGGAATCAAAAACAAAAGAATTATTTTTTATACATATTGTTCAAAATGTCTTCCTTCCTTTTGAATGCAAGCTTGTATTCTTCTTAGCAAATGAAACCTAACACGCTGAAAAATTTGTGGCATAGCCCTAATGTCATCGCAAAAAAATCCAATGGGTTTAAATCTGGCGATCGTGCCGGCCACGGTACTTCACATCCTCGTCCAATCCAGCGTCCAGGGTACCATGCATTTAAAAATTCTCTGTCGTTTCGTGTAGAATGTAGTGGTGCACCATCATGCATGAAATACATGTTCTTTCCAACAGCTAAGGGTACGTCGTCAAACAATTCTGGCAAATCTTCTCTCAAAAAATTAAAATAGAGTTCGCGAGTAAGTGTTTGAGGAAAACGGATAGGTCCGATTAAGTGATCGTCTAGTATACCTATCCAAATATTTTCGCTATCTATGTTGGTGAGCTGTAACTACAGTTGGATGCTGATTTTCATCTAACCATTTGTGAGAATTATGCAAGGTTATTATTCCATTTCGGGAAAAAATACACTCATCAGTGGTCAATAAGTTTCTAACAATTTGTACATCTTCAGAATTTTTATTTAAAAACCATTCGCAAAAATTCATTCGACGAAGATGGTCAGCAGGCAATAATGCATGCACTTCTTGTAGGTGAAAGGGATGTAAATTTTGTTCTCGTAAAACTTTCCAAGAGTTGCTATGCGACACACCAAATTCTAAACCTAACTCACGCGTACTTATTGATGAATTTTCATAAACTCTATCTAAAATTTGTTCCTCAATTTCAACTGGTACACGAGCATTTCGTCCGGAATTCTTCTTTCCTTTTAAATTTCCATACTCTAACAAGTTACGATGAACGGTTCTAAACGTAGTATGATGTGGATGTCGTCTATTTGGAAATCTTTGTTCATAAAGTCGAGCAGCTGTACGAGCATTGCAATTAGTATTACCATAACATAAATGCATATCGACCAGTTCTCGTTTGGAATCATTCATTTTTTCACAGTGATTAGACACAAACAATGAATTACAAAACACGCGTAAATGTAACTATTTTAGCAAACACAAGATACGTAACTGTCAAATGCAAAGCAATCTCTGATTTTTTTAATTTGGTTATTACTGAATAATGTAGTCGTTTATGTTAATGCAAAATATTTCGAAAACTGGTGCCGAATCGAAAAAATACTAAGCATGATTTTATTTGCAGAATTAAATGTTGAATTTAACAAAAAAATATTTCTTCAAAAAAGCAGGGACGTGCGTTTTTTTTTACTTAAAGTAATTAGATTAACATATTCTACGCCATTGGATGGAGCCAGTTGACTCAAATTCACCTGACTAATTGTACTTAATTAGACATTTAGGTGTACCAAATCTCAGTGTAATATATTTCGTAGTTTTTGAGAAATCTTAAAAAAAATATTCTTTAATCAACCTGTTTCTCGGTTAGGAAGCATTTTCGGAAAAGCGCTTATGATAATTTTTTTCTTATTTTGAATCATAAAATCGCCAGTTTACGTTTGCCGGTGGTTTTAAAATACACTGCATATATATATATATATATATATATATATATATATATATATATATATATATATATATATATATATATATATATATATATATAAGTCGCAAAATCGTTACTTGATAAGTTTACAAATTGAATGTCATGTAATACGGAAAAATGAGGAAGAATTATCTAATAGGCAAAACGAACGCGCTTTGAATTTCATGAATAAAACTCCTTATTTTTAAAATGTTCTAGGGAAACGGCACAAGAGCCACCTTTTCATTGTTATACTTCTTTCTTTTATTATTCATTACCCCATTCCGATGTAAAATAGAATAAAATAGAAGATTCTGGAAAATTTATAGTAACATGAAATTTTAAATGATTTGCTTATTAAGTTTGCAAACACAGTTTACTCTTTCAGCTGTTTCACGAAGTGAAATGTTTGAATTAAAACGGACAGTTTTTATTTTATATTGTATTTTAAAGAATTTTCTAGGCAATATATGTTGATATTGTCCAAGGTGTTTTTGATTATATTGAATTGAATATGTACATTTATAATTAAAAATTGCAAAAGTTGAAAAAAGATTGGCTTGTGCAATACTGAAATTTCTAAGTTTAACCTTGGAATAAAATTCTTGCAACGTATTGTAGAGTTAACTCATGAGTGAGTGCGCTGAACTTAATTTCAGGCAAGCCTTACAAGATATGTTTTGAACCTGGAATATATTTTTGTTTCAAGTGTACCTTAAGCAGCTAAAGCCATCGTGTTGGGTAAAACAAATCGGAATTGAAGTACCAAATGTTATCATAACAGTTACAGTTTAGTTACGTAAAACCGTTCCGATAGGGCTCTACATATCTTAACGAGGTAGGTCAAATTTATCCAATCAGCCACACAACTGTGTTGGCATGTATCTGTATCGCGAAGCTCCATTCATATTAACTTCTATGCATCCAGCAGTTAAGCGAGGATGACTTAGACCTGAACAATAAGAACTCTGTATCTACTGAGAATAATATTTTTTCAAAGAATCTGCATTTTTCCCTAACTGTTACAGCAAAGCACTGTAAACTGTAATCCACAAGATCACACGCACCACGCACACCAGCTACACAGCACACACACGCACACGCACAACGCATCACACGCACACACGACACAAGCACACACACACGCACACACGCACACAGCACACACACACACCACACACGCACACACACACACACGCACACGCACACACAGACACACAACGCACACGCACACCACACACGCACACACGCACACACACAACACGCACACACACACCGACACGACACACACGCACACACACGACACACACACACGACACACGACACACACACACACACGACACACACACACGCACACACACACACACGACACGACACACGCACACACCACGACACACGTACACACGCACACGCACACGTACACACGTACAACACGACACACGACACACGTACACGTACACACGTACACGTACACACGTACACACACGTACACACGTACACTCACACGTACACGTACACACGTACACACGTACACACGACATACACACGTACACTACACGTACACGTAACACGCTACACGACAACGTACACGCAAACACAGTACACACGACACCACGTACACGTAGCACACGTACACACGTACACACGACACGTCACACGTCACGTACACAACCACGTACACGACATACACACGTACACACGTACACGTACACTACACGTACACGTCAGCACACGTACACACGCATACACACGACACGTACACGTACACACGCTACACGTACACGTACGCACACGACACGACACACGTACACGTACACACGTACACGTACACCGTACACCACGTACACACGTACACACGTACACACGTACACACGTACCACACACGTACACACGTACACACGTACACACGTACACACGTCACACGTACACAGTACACACACACAGACACACGTACACACACAGCACGTACACACGTACACACGTACACACGTACACACGTACACGTACCAGTACACCACACACGTACACGTACAACGTCACGACACACACACTACACGTACAACACACACCACACACACACCACGTCACAACGACACGCACAACCGCACGTACCACGACACGTACACGTCCGACACAGACACGACGAACACACGTACACACGCACGCCCACACGTACACGACACGCACACACACCCACTACACAACGCACAGCACACACACACACACACACACACGTACACGACACACACACACACAGCACACCACCGCAACACACCCACAACACACGACACGTACACGACACACACACGACACTACACGCACACACACAACACACGTACACCACACCACACACACACGTACAACACCACGCACACTAAACACGACGCACACACAACACACACGCACGCACCACACACGACACAACATCGTACACCGCACACGCACGCACACACACGCACACGACACAGACACGCACAACAGACACACGTCACAACCAGACTCACACGCCACGACACGTACACACCACACTACACGCACACACCACGACACGTACACTACACACACACACAACAACACGACACACTACACAGCACACTCACACACGTACACACACACAACAGCACCAACACGACAACAATACACACGACACACTACACCCACGTACACACGTGACCGTACACAACCACACACACGACACCGTACACGAACGACATACCACAACGACAAAACGACACACGCACACACACCACGCCGTACACGCAACACACACACGTACACACGTACACACGTACACACGACACGCACACCACTGCACACGTACACACACGTACACGTACACACGTACACACGTACACACAGTACACACGTCACACGCACAGTAACACGTACACACGTCACACGTAACACGTCACACACGTACACGTACACACGACACGTCACACGTCACACACGTACACACGACACGTCACACACTACACGACTACACGTACACAGACACGTACACACGTACACACGTACACGACACACGTACACAGTACACACGTACACACGTACACACGCAACACACACGTACACACACACAACGACACACGCACACGTACACGACACAACGTACACACGTACACGTACACACGTACACGTACACACGCACAACGTACACGTACACCGTACACATACACGTACACGTACACAACGTACACACGCACACGTACACGTCACACACGTACACGTACACGTACACACGACGTACACACACGTACACGTACACACGTACACACGTACACACGTACCACACGTACACGACACTAACACGACACGCACGTACACGACACACGACACTACACACAGCACCACACGTACACACGACACACGTAACACACGTACAACACGTCACGCACGTACACACGTACTACACGTACACACGTACACAGTAGCACGACACGTACACGTACACACGTACACGTACACAACGTACACGACCACACACACGTACACGCGACACACGACACACGTACACACACGTACACACGTACGCACGTACACGACACACGCACACGTACACACGTACACGACACGACACGTCACAACGTACACGTACGACAGCACACGTACACACACGTACACGTACATACACGTACACGACACACGTACACATACACGACACGCACGTACACATACACACACGTACCACGTACACACGTACTACACAGACCACGTACACACGCACACACGTACACACGTACACAGACACATAGCACACGTACACGTACACACGTACACACGCACACGTACACGTACACGTACACGTACACGACGTACACACGCATACACGTACACACGTACACACTACACACGACACCATAACGCACGTACACACCACACACACGTACACACGTACACGTCACGTAACGACACGTACACACTACACGTACGTACACGTACACGTACACGTACACATACACAGTGACACGTAGCACGTAACGTACACACGTACACGTGCACGTATGCCCGTACACGTACACGTACGTACACACGTACATACACGTACACGCATGTACACACGTCACACGTCACGTACACGTACACCGTACACGCATACACACGTCAACGTACACGTACGACACGTACGCACGTACACGTACACGTCACGTACACGTACACGTACACAGCACACGTACACACGTACTACACGTACACACGTACACACGTACACAGTACGTCACACGTACACGTACACACGTACACACGTACACACGTACACACGTACACACGTACACGTACACACGACACGTACACGTACACACTACACGCACGTACACACGTACACACACACACGTACACACACAACACACGTAACACGTACACACGACACACACACGGACACGTACCACGTACACACACGTACACGTACGACACATACCACTCAACGACGTACACACGTACACGTACACACACGACACCGTACACACACACGTCACGTACACACAGTACACGTACACGTACACACGTACACGTACACACACGTACACGACAACACGTACACATACAACGTCACACACATCACACTACACACGTACCACGTACACTACACCACACGTACACAACAGACAGTGACTACACGCACACGTACAACACGTACGACACGACACACACACACGTACACACGTACACACGTACACACGTACACGTACACACGACACACGTACACACGCACACACGTACACGTACACACGTACACACACACATACAACGTACACGTACACGTAACGTAACGACCACACGTACACACGTACACACGTACAACCACACGTAACACACGTACACACTACACGACACGCACCACACACGTACACAACGTACACGACACGTACACACGCACACGTACACACGCACACGTACACACAGCACACACACACGTACACTACACACGTACACACGCACGTACACACGACACACGTACACGACCACGTACACGTACACGTACACGTACCGTACACACGTACACCATACGTACACGTACACGTACACGTACACCGTACACAGTACACGTACACACGTACACGTACACACACACGTACACACACACGTACACGTACACACGTAACACAACACGTACACGCACGACACGACACACACTACACACGACACACACGTACACGACACGTACAACGACGACACGTACACGTACACACTACACACGTACACGTACACGTCACACGTACACGACACACGACACTACAACGTACACACACGTACACACACGTACACGCACGTACACACACGTAACACGTACACACGTACACATCAACACGTACACACGCACGTACACACGTACACGTACACACGTACACACGTACACGTACACGTACACGTACACAGTACACAGTACACACGTACACACGTACACAACACGTACACGTAGTACACACACACACACACGTACACACGTCACACACGTACACACGTACACCACGTACACACGTACACACGTAACACGACACACTACACACGTACACACGTACACACGTACACACGTACACACGTACACAGTACACGTACACACACACACCACACGACACACGTCACGTACACCGTACACACGTACACACGTACACACGCACACGTACACACGTACACACGTACACACGTACACACGTACACACGTACACACACGTCACAACACACACACACAGCACACGTACACGTAAACGTACAACGTACACACGACACACACACACACACACAGTACACACGTACACACACGTACACGCACACACGTACACACGTACACACGACACACGACACACGTCACACACACACGTACACACGTACACACGACACGTACACACACAAGTAACACACACAAGACGTACACACACAACGTAACACGACCTACACACTACACGTACAGACGACACGTACACACGTACACATACACACGACACACGTACACACGTACACACGTACACACGTACACACACGTACACACGTACACACGCACATCACACACACGTACACACGTACACACGTACACACGTCACACGTACACACCGTACACACGTCAACGCTACACACCAGTCACACAGTACAACGTACACGTACACACGTACACACGTACACACGTACACGACACATACACACACACACTACACACACGTACACTACAGACACACGTACACACGTACACACGTACACACGTCACACTACTACACGTACACACGTACACACGTACACACGTACACACGTCACACACGAACACGTACACGTACACATACGTACACACGTACACACGCTACACACGTACACACGTACACACGACACACACACGACTACACGTACACACGCACACACGTACACACGTACACACGTACACACGTACACACGTACACACGTACACACGTACACACGCACACACGTACACACGTCAACACACACGTACACTACACACGTACACACACCAACGTACACCACAGTACACGTACACACGTACACACGTACACGCACGTACACCGTACACACGTACACACGCACGTACGCAACACGTACACACTACGTACACACGTACACACGTACACACGTACACACGTACACGACACACGTACACGTACACGTACACAGTACACAGTACACACGTACACACGTACACGTACACGTACACGTACACGTCACGCACATACCACGTACACGTACACACGTACACACGTACACGTCACGTCACACGCACGTACACACGTACACACAGTACACACACCAGTACACACGTACACGACACGTACACACGTACAACGTAACACACGACACTACCACACACGTACACACGTACACGACTACACACACGTACACACGTACACGTACACACGTACACACGTACACACGTACACGCATACCCGTACACACGTACATCACGTACAACGTACACACGTACACAGTACACGTACACACGTACACACGTACACGTACACACGTACACACGTACACACGTACACACGTACACAGTGACACACTACACGTACATACGTACACACGTACACGTACACACGTACTACACGTACACACGTACACGTACGTACACACGTACACACACACGTACACGAACACACGTACACACACACACTACACACGTACACACGTAACACAACACACGTACACACACGTCACACACACGTACACACCACACGTACACACGTACACACGTACACACGTACACACGTACAATCGTACGCACGTACGCACGTTCTCACATATGCGCGTACACACGTTCGCACGTACGCACATACGCACATACGCACATACGCACTTACGCACATACGCACATACGCACATACGCACATACGCACATACGCACATACGCACATACGCACATACGCACATACGCACGTATGCACATATGCGAACATTCCCACATACGTTTTATTATTTGTGTAATCAGCTGTTCAAGGTAACACGCTTCCAGTAGCTTCTTTTTCTTTGCGAGATACAAAAATCTACGCAATTAGGTATCAGTTATCAAAGCAAGGGACTAATTAATTGTAAGAAGCTTGTATCACTAGCGTAACCAAGATCTGCTTTCTTTATTCAGTGTTATATGCTTTGCTAATTCAACGTCACATGAATAAATGAGAAGATTGTATAAGATGTAGTATTAGGATGGGTTTGCATGAAATGTAAAATGAGTTTTATATTTTAAAGTAGTTTGTTGTCACCGTGGGCACATAAATTTGTTTCAATAAAGTGAAAAACATGCAAAAAGTAAATAAGAAACAAACACTAGAAATCCAAGGAAATATAACACTAAAACAGCATTTGTATAAAAAAAAACTAAAAAATCACGCTAGAACGTTCGTGACTTCAAACCGTATGGTCTTTAATGTAATACAACAATACAAACACTAAACCTAACAGTAACAACACAAATAAAACTGCAATGAATTTGCAACATGTGTTATTTGTTTTTATCGTATTTTACTCCACATAAATAATTGCATTTACTTATTCCGTCGTTTACATACCTCTGGTGTACATCTAGCTACCGTTGGATTCTCCATGCAGACATCTATCAACCTTCTGCCGGTTTGCACCAGTGTCTTTCTTTACTCTCATTATGAAACTTTAGGGTTGTATTTGAGGAAGTTCATGGTGTTTACTATTGATACCAAAATAGCTTTTGATTACCAATTGGGTTATATTCACTAGGCTGCGCTAGGTTAAAGCTTGCTAGTCACAATCGTTATACGGTATTGTAAAGGGGTTGATAAAAATTCGCCCCATTACAAACTACGCGGAGACCACTGCCGCAGTTGCACGGAAATGTACTTAATTTACGATTGTGCTTTTATAACTAATTTTTTTTAATGGTAATGTGTGTGGCATATGTCGTAACAGTTCCAACAAAAACCGTGATAAACATTAGTTTCTCGATAAGTATTTAAAAAAATCTAAGCTTTATAAAAATGCAATCTCTCTCGATTATCACTCATTATTAAGATACTTAGATTGGAAAATGACAAACGAGAATACCTGCTAATAGACCAAGGCTAACGATGAAATAAAATTAAAGTTTTCGTATACGTTTCCTAAATATTGTAATAGGCCCACATTTATGTTTTCAGATATCATATACTTATTTGACATCTTAAATAAATTTTAATTTTTATTTAATGAAGAAGATAACTGTAATTGTTATCGAAACGTTTGAATTTATAAAAAATTAATAAAAAATACACGATTTCATATCCAACAGTTAAGTATCTCAAACTAGGTGGTATTGATCTGCAATTTATAATTACACGCTGTTTGTAAAAATTGTGGCCTATTCTACATTCATAATAATTATATTCCTCTTTATATTAGAAATAAAAGATTCATAGTGTGATATTATAGTATTGTGAATATGTTAAATTTTGTTGAATTTTGACAAAATTAATGGCTTCGTTGGAAACTACTGCGTCCTTTGCAAACGCCATTAACGTAGTTTTAATATCATTAATAGTTAGTATATCGTTTTCCAAAATTGAAAATTCCTTATTACATTATCAAGTGAAAAGTAACATTTAACATGTATTTTTTATCAAGCACTACGTACCTATTAACAAAACAGCTTGGGGGAAATACGTAGGAGAATTAATATTTGTTCACACCACTGGTTACAAGGTTGAATTCAACTGGAGACATATGGCTTTAATTATATTTATAAGGACAGATAACTTTCAACATTAATTACAAAAGAACTATTCTTTTACCGTGTCATCTTATTTACTAACATTTTTGGGGAATAACAAAAATATGTCTAATATCCTAATTATGTACCTATATGCGAATTATCAGTTTCAAATCACATTGAACACATTTTTACTGAACTAAATTTAGTAATACGTAAAATTATAACAAATAAATTAGGTTGCACAAAGAGAAAAAGTATGTAATGTAAATAATTAAAAATAAGTTACATGTTTCATATATCATTGTATACACTCTGTCCACGGATTGAGTCCATTATAGGTGTAAATGACAAAAAATTTTGAAATTTCAGAACGATTTTTTCAGATTCAGCAACGAGCTGGTAGCGTAGTGGTGACACGACGTGCTTAGCATTCGGGAGGTAATGGGTTCGATTCCCGTTGCCGTCTACCTTGTATGAGTTTTTTCAGGGGGTTTTCCTCATACACATGTGGCGGCATGGTCACTGCGTATATGCACACAATGTGCGGCTGCTTAGGCGAATGCTGGGGTAGTATTTTCCCCCTCAGAACCTTAACTCCGTTCCTTCCGATCCTATCCTGACCATACCCACCCTTAATCCCACCATACATATATACGTAATATATGTATGTATGCTGGGAATCCATGATTGTGGCTGAAGGAGTTCGGAAAGCTCGAGCAACCCGCCCTCCCTCTTTAGAAGGAATGAAATACGTAGCCTTTTCCTTTTTTTTTCAGATTCAACTCTGCTGCATTTCATCATATTTTTAATTCTTTAAAACCAGATAAAATATTTTTTTTATGTATCATAGAGCAAAATTTTATTAAAAAAAGCTGTTCAAATCGAAAAATAATAATAACTGCAAAATTTGAAAATAATCGGTACAATTTCATAAAACCGTTATTTTTATTTATTAAGACATCACCGATTAGATGTAGGAATGTATGCATGCAACATTTCAAACAATACACTGTCATTTGTTTACAAACAATACTGATTGTCACTTTATAGTCAATTTTGAATAGTACACATTTCAAAGTGTCATTCTGTTACAATGATAACTTTTTAAGAAAGAATTTACCTTGCAAAGTGCTATGGTACTGGGGATGTTTCGTACATATATGCAATTCAACTATTCAATGAAAATATCTTGATGTACACATAACGGTTAATGCACTAAAAAAATTAATAAAGAAATTCGATGACACGGGATCTTTTGAAGTGTCATGTGATAATTTTTGAACTTATAAATTAAATTAAAGAACGTATTCAAATGATTGCATTGTTAGGTACATATTTTGCATAAGTTAAGTTCGGAACCGTTTCTAAGAGTTTGGCTTTAAACAAAGAATTTGACTTTAAATAAATGATCTTAAAAGATACTTTGCTAGAAATATTCCAATTTACCATATATCAAATTACTTAAGTAAGGTTTCGTGAAGAAGTTGGCTTTGCTAACGATGCAATTTCTCGCGACGATTTTCGAGCTGGACTTCGTAAATTCACGTAGTTAGTAAATTTGAGTACTTTTCTCTTTAATTAGCTGATTAGATAGGGGTTTTAAAAAAACAATGTGGCGGCAAGGGAAATTATTCACGAGGGCAGTGGTATTTTAAGATTGGAAGCGCTAAGTTTATCGTTACGGTGACGTAGTGGTTACCGCGGAACAACGTTGACTCAGATCCGTGCTGAAGGAACTTTCGTTGCAGGGATTCTCACATAAGGGATGGTATAATTGTTCAATCTTCACGAGACCAGTTTATCGTTTTGTGCAGTTGCACCATCGGCTCATCGAGTTCCAGAGAGGTGTTTAGTGTTTCTGATTACAAAGTGCTTTCTTCATTCTCTGGAAAAGCCTTCGCTTTTGCGGAAAAAATACGTTTGTTCCAAAGCTTCTAACGTAAAGTTCACAGTGCGCTATTAAGCAAATAACCTGCCGTAAATAAAATAAAGTTTTTCGTAATTTAAGAATATTAAGAGTTATCCAGAACATGTACATTATTAGAGCAAGAATAATCAGTAACGCGCAGTAAATAAACCAGTTTTTGTGTATAGTTAACTAGTATAAAGTAAGGTAAAGTGAATGAACCACGTATATAAATATTAGTGCACACACGCTCGATTGAAATTTTGTTAGAACGCGAGTTAAAAGAGGCCGATACTAGCAGAATTGTAAGGGGATCTGCGAGCGTCTTGTCAATATCAACCCTATAGCCGAGGTCATCCAGCAGGTACATTTTGGATGACACAAAAGGGTATCTCCATTTAAGATAACATTTCTGTGTTTTTTTATTGTGGTAGATGACGAATGCTAATAAATCTATGGTGTGTCATTGGTATTATTTTTGTTATGTGTTTGTGTAAACGGTTGAATACGTTTGTTTTTTTAAGATTAATTTTTCTTTATTTTTAAATTTTAAATTTCAATATAGACGTATCCATCCGTATTTTCATTATCTATATTTATTTGAAGGAGTTTTTTTATTCTTGTTTAAACTGATGAATTTGCATCGAAACTGTCTGTGATGACTACGTTTTGAGCACGCAATTTAATTATTTACTTATAGAAAAATAACCATTTACTTTTTTGGACATTTAAATCAGTTTAGTAGTAAATTTTAATAGCGGTCATCGTGAGCTAACACACTTCATCGGTATGAGACAACCTAGGTGATAAGATCGTAATATCTGTACTGACAATTCAATGGTTCTGATTTGTTTTTTATTTTTATCCATATTACATATATTTAGGTTATTGGACTTGTTTTTTTTAATGTGAACCTATTATTACACAGCATCTGACGACACGCAAATTTAGTGTTTAATTTTATTGAATTTTCTGACTGAAGTAACGTCATTACACTGGATTTAGATTAAACAAATAATTACGGTCGAAAGCTTTTCAAGTGATTATTAATTGTAACGTACATTTCGAGGCCAATGAATCATTGCATTTTTTTCTTTCGTGGTTAATTACAGTCTGAGGAATTTGGTTTCAAGTGATTGATTGATTAAAGCGTTTTTTTGTTGTTTTTGTTTGTTGAAGTGGAATTACCTTAAGTATGGAAGTTTTGGAGTAACGTAATGTAACTGTAGTTTATTATTTTATTACCAACTTAGTGATTGATTTTGCGGCACACAATTATTTTAGCTAAGCGTGAAAATATTTTTGAAACCTTTCAGGTTGGCGAGATCTGCTGGTTCCAGGACCACCTGCGGAGATTGCGTTGTGATTGTGACATTTCAAATACTCTTGCGTCCGTTTTCGGTTTTATGTCTTTTCAACCCCTAATTGGACTTATACATGATAAACTATTCTATGGTGCGCAAAATTTAGTACATCGAACCCACCCCGGCGGCTGGCTAGTCGTGCAAAAGGCCATGTTTAACTGTTATCGCGTTTTACTGCCAGTTTATATCGTAACAGCAGACAAAAAGAAATCGAAAAAGGCATACTGTGAAGATGGCGATGCAGCTACTGCCTTTGCTGTGCAGTCATTATTCGAAAATCCCATTGAGGTTGAGCTTGATTTTTATGCAAACATTGGTGAACAAATTATGGATTTTTTTTCACTATAATAGTTTATTTTCCGATGAAGCAACGTTACGACAAAAATGGAGTTGTTTCATCCCAAAACTGTCGATATTGGGTTAGTGAAAATCCTCATTTCAGGATTCAACGTAAAAGCCAATTTTTTTAAAAAGGTTAGTTTTTGGTGTGCTGTTTTACTAGATAGAATAGTGGTACCGTATTTTCTGGATGAGTCATTAAATCGGGAAGTATATTTGGACTAACTAGACAACTTTTTCTTACCAGAATTAGAGAACTTGCCCTTGGAGCAAATCGCCACGGACATTTCGAATTAGAGTGGAGAGATGTTTTGAAGTTGCTGGAGGCTACATCGAATAGTTGTTCTTTTTACTATTTAATGTACGTTTTCTTTTTTTTAATTACTTTTGTTATTGATTACCAATAGACGTCACTGTTCACGACAAATATTGAATATTGAATAAGAAGACGAACAAAAATCCACTACTAAATTTCACAATAACAACAATCAGTATTGCTTCTAAACAAATGAAAATGACAATGTTTTGTTTGAAATGTTGTGTGCATAGATTCCTAGATCTAATCGATGATTAATTGTCTTAATAAATAAAAATAACGGTTTCATGAAATTGTGCCGATTATCTTCAAATTTTGCTGTTATTAATATTTTTCGATTCTGAACAGCTTTTCTTAATAAACTTTTGCTCTATGATACACAAAAAAGGTACTTTACCTTTTACCAAGGCGGCTTTGAATTAAAAAAATTTAAAATATGATGAAAGTTCATTTCCAATGAAGCAGAACTGAATCTGAAAAAATCGTTTTGAAATTCCAAAATTTTCTGGTCATTTATACCTATAATGAACTCAATCCGTGGACACAGGATATACTGATGTGATAACTAAATGTAAACAGAAACAGTTTAGGGATGTTATCTTAGAACCACGCAACCGTGATGTGATTGTTATAAATTGTTATAGTTTCAAACAGCGTGTAGGCACAGCTTAATCTACATAAAATATTAAATGAAAAGCTTATTATAATTAGACTTTAATTCATTCAGAAATGAACTTTGAACTTAACCATAAAGAGGTTGAAATAGTTTTAAGCATTAGGTAAAAGCTAAGTTAAGCTTTCTAAAAGTCATGTCGTGTTTGTAAGTTCTTTTATTAATGAAAAGAAAACAAATGTACTGAATCCATGCTTGCTTTTGTTAACACTTCGAAACTAATAAAAACTGGCAGTCCATTATTATAACGGCTATTATTTAGACGACAATAGTAATTTTTATTTATTTTTGTTTTGCAAGATCTATATTTCATGTGGACAGAAGTTACTCGAACATGTCAAACGCAATGTACGGAAATATGTCCTCATTTCTATTTTTATGCTTTATAACTATCATCACGATTGTAAATTATTACAATTGTTTTTGAGTTTTATTTTAATATTTATTAACTCTTCAAATTTCACGACTGATTTAATATCAATGTTTTTTAGGATAATAACAATTTGGGCCAAACGGTCAAGCATCAATTTAGTAAAACAATTACAAAGTAGGTACGTTTTACACATTTTTCAAATTATTTAATATCTTTTACGTTATATGTCATTTTTCATTTAGAAAAATCCATACAAAAACGCAAGGTAAATAAAACTCAAAAACCAAATTGAAAACTGTTATTTATTACTAAAATCCGTTTGACATATACGGATTTATACAATCATAATTTTAAACCCCATTTCTTTATTGAAGAATCTGAACATTCAATTGATGCAGTAAAAAAACTTAAGCAAATAGATCTTGAAATTGTCAGGATAAAATGTAATAGAATGTTACAAAGTGTTTTTAAAAATGTAAAGTTTACATTTTCATATTACACTTTTTTAATCGGTTTGAGTTTAGCTTATAATGTTTTAGTCATGTTGATGTTGGAAAACTGTTGTTCTCTATGGTGCACCTTTAAATACGCGCAACAAAGGTTTTACATTGGAAAAGGAAACATGCAAGTTTCAGAATATACGTATTACCAAAAATATTTTTGGAGAAGCGTTTCATAATTCTGAATACGCATTACTAAATTGACCTTATTCTATTACTTTATTTATACTGGAAATGCAGATCATTCATTTGCTACCAGCGGAATGCCCTAATTTTAGTACTACATTTATAACTTTAAAACTGGTGCATATAACATCATAGATGTCTTATAAAATCATCCTTGAGAGGTATTGAAAAACCTGTTGAGTGATGATAGAGGACAGATTCAATTTTTTGCACGAACAAATTTATTCGGTACCACTGGGGTATGAATGAATTATTTACTTATCAATTACCTACTAATATGCTAATAAATTTCACAAAGACTAAAGTTTAAATTACCACTGTAGCTGTATACCAATAGACGCATAAATAGTATTAAAATGTTATAACATTAACTATTGTTGGAGATGTCTCCACCAGCATATTCACGACATGGCTTACATTTTACACTGTCGAACTAGTTTCACCAAATTTACGTGGGTCTTCTTATAACCATGATAGATATTTCCGTAACCCCTGTTTCTTCGTTCACAAGAGATAAATTAATCTACTTCCATAATCAGGAGGATATAATTACTGGACTACATCATGCAGATCTATTCTATCTGGAATACTGTGGTGAGGTTTTTTGTTTAAAATTCATTTATAAAATTTTCTGCTATCGTTTTCAGACCATCATCAGCAAATTCATTAAAGTATACAGTTGGCCGACCGTTGGACTTACTCGAATGCAATTATTTTTGTAGCGTCCAACTATTCGTTGCTTGTGGTTAACTAACACGTTATGAGGACTTTAAACATTAGAACATTTCTTCTGAGGTGCGCGTATTACTCTTACCTAGACATGTAATTTATTTACACCTGACTAGTTAAAAAGGATCATTATTAAATGCCGAACAGTGAGAAAGCATTGTTATTTGATATTTAATTCCATTTTTGTCAGGGTTAACTAGTAGGCGGGTTAAAACTTTTTGGAATTAGTTCATCTTAACGACGCCTGACTTTCAATTTGAAGTAAAGTTTGCCATATTTGTAAACTTGATTCAAAGATTTTACTTTCAACCTATATACATATATATATATATATATATATATATATATATATATATATATATATATATATATATATATAGTTGAGATGATTTAAATTACATTCGAGTAGCTATGTAAGTCACATAGTGAATTATTTCTTTAGTTCGTACAAATGGTACATCTCATTATATGTAATTCTAGATAAGAATGATTAATAAACATTGAGATGCATCTAAATTTAAATATTTCATAATATAATTTTAATATAAGTATACTCGACAGCACATTACATTGAAGTATAGGGTATGTTTGTTATCGTTATGATTTAATTCAAGTTCTTATTTAATTAGTAAGTTTATTTAAACAATGTTCCCTGATGACATGTGATACATGCTGTAGTTGACAAAATAATTTTAAAAACTAGATATATACTGGTATCAATGTCACAATTTAAATGTACGCAGCCAAGAATCATGAAAACATTCGTGTTAGTGCGATAAACGTATATCAGTGCTAAAATTACGAAAAAACAGAACAAGTACATTAGTGAGTAACTATAAAACATAAATTAAGCAGCAGCTCTGGAATTATTGTGTTTAATCAACATTTACAGACCTTAAACTAGTGATTTGCAATGATTCGACACTAGTCATAGAAGAACGTATAAACATATAAAAGTGTTAAAATAAATTAAATTGAGACATAAACATTAAGTTTAAACACTTTCACAAACAGTTATAGTGGTTAAAAGTGTGAAATTTTACATTGAAAATTGTATTAACAATGTGAGGTTATGTTATTTCCTCACATAAAATTTATATAAAAACTATTTTAGATTGAGACGATTTGTGAAAAATAAATTAGTAGAGGTAAAAATAGTAAAGTAGCCTCACTTTCAAGGCACAATTCACTATATTTGTGACCATTTTGTCAAATTTAGTTTGTAAGAGTGTTGGAAAAATTAAAATAATTTTCCTTTCAAATTGGCCGTAGGCATGTAAAAGATGAATATTTATGTGTAGTAGCATCCCATATTCATGTGGAAATCATTTCCAAGTCTGTAAAGTACATAAAATTAGCGTAAAATCAATAATTCAGTGTGAAAATGAACTTGGTTATTAATTGTAGGAATTAGCTCGTGTTTGGTTTTAAATTATAGAAAAATTTATGTAGATTATGAATATGTTTTTAGTTTTAAGATAGGTTTAAGGGGGCAAAAGTTATGGGGTTTTGAAATTATATCGTAATGTAAAAATTGCTGTAGCCAATCAGAATTTAGGAAACATTGTTGGTAACTAATGATAACAATCGAAAATTTTGGTCGTTACCCATAATCATATAAATAGAAGTGCTGAAGGATTACAATCTCTCTTAATTTTCCTCTGTTTCAACAGCTTGCTAAAGTAAGATGTTGCCAAATTTTTTTGTGAAATTATTTTAAACAAAATAACGTCACTTCGTTAAAAACAAAGTGCGATTTTAGTATCGGAAGTGTTAAAGAAACAAGTGATTGTCTTTTGTCGGGAAATAATTAAATTAAGGTTAGTTTACCTTTTTAAAAATCAAAATCGGATGTTATCGATAGTTTATGAAAATATTTCCGCAGTTTCGACATTGTTTTTTTTTAAGTTTGTTTTGTTTACGTTGTTATGGATATTTAATTGTGTTCTCTTCGTGTTATCATCATTATACACCTTATTTACTGGAAGTGTGTTTAATTTATAATAACCTTCAAACTATCCATGCTTTTCAAAATTTATTATGAAATAAATATAAGAAGTGTGATGATCCTAAAAATAAAGATTCATTAGTGAAACTTACGTAAACGTATAAGCTGTTTATATTGAAGAAAATTTGGATGTTCGAGGAGCAGAGTTGGGTTTCGAAGGAGCTGTTTTCTACAATCAACTTCATCAGCAGTAACCAGAAAAGGAGAACATTTTATGTGAGTGTTATGATTTTGTACTTTATTGTTGACATTGATATTTTTATTGTTGTGTTCATAATTTCCATCTTTTGTAACAATCATGATGTGCGACAAAGGGAACATTATTTGGTCTAAAAATTTAAATGTTTAATATAATATTAAATAAATTCAAACGTATTTATACTTACATGTATGGCGAATTTCATTTTAATCATTGTAATCAAAAGTCACATGTTTGCGTATTCACAGAGCATGCCCAAGTACGCATTTTGAAGAATTTTTGGTTATGTACAAGGTGTGACACAAATATTAGTGCAAATTAAAATTTATAATTCAATTTCTTTGAACAAGTTAGATACGATAAAATATAATTAGGCAATAACTCAATGTGCATTAATCAAATTAACTATAATTATTATATTCCAAATCGTAGTATAATTCAGATAAATAATAATTTACTTTGGCATTTAAAATTAAAGTTTCTTCTAAATTTTGATCCCTATCCCCTTTGATGAGTCTTTACATGCGGCTGTTTTTAAAAGTTAGTTTGGGCAATTTAAATAATTATAAAAAAGGTATCATCGTAATAGTTATAGTTTATGTTACTTCCGATTGTGTTTTAAATATTAGTTTAAGGAAATATAAACAAATATAATAATATAATTATAATTATAAATAATAATTTTAAAGTAGCGAATTAATATCATGGTAATATATATATATATATATATATATATATATATATATATATATATACAGTGTGACCCATTTCAAATGGAAACCTCTCTGTAAAAAATGTATTTATAATCCTATGTTAACGCTTTTTTTTTTAAATGATAAACCATCGAAAACTCCACTTTATGACAAAAATCTAGAGATGAATTTCAATTTTCAAGGCTTTCTATGATTTATTTTCAATGTCGAAAATGGACAAATTCGATTAGCGATTTTTTAATTGAAATTTTAACTATACCACTGGATTCAGTAACCTCTCATATGGGTAAATCCCAAATTTCATGAAAAAATATTGAAAAATGACAGATTTGTGACAAAATTAATGTAGGCTCATAGCAACTTTTACTTGATTTACATTTCTATTGAGTAATGGCAGATAATAATAGAGGGCCATGGAAAACAAATTTTATAGTAAAACGTCAAATTATTAGAACTATTCACTTAATTTATCTTTCTTTTGTTTATTTTTTATGGGCTACTTCAATTTTTAGAAAAAATCAAGCAAAAGTTACTATGAGCCTTCATTAATTTTGTCACAAATCTGTAATTTTTTTAATATTTTTTCATGAAACTTGGGATTTACTCATATGAGAGGTTCCTGAATCCAGTGGTGTAGTTAAAGTTTCAATAAAAAAATCGCCAATCAAATTTGTCCATTTTCGACATTGAAAATAAATCATAGAAAGCCTTGAAAATTGAAATTTATCTCTAAATTTTTGTCGCAAAGTGGAGTCTTTGATGGTGTATCTTTTAAAAAAAGTCCCGTCAAAATCAGATAATAGACACATTTTTTACAGGGGTGTTTCCATTCAAAATGTGTCGCACAACTGCCTACATTAATTTTGTCATAGGTCTGTCATTTTTAAATTTTTTTTTCATGGAACTTGGGATTTACCCATATAAGAGGTTACTGAATCCAGTGGTGTAGTTAAAATTTCAATAAAAAAATCGATAATCAAATGTGTCCATTTTCGACATTGAAAATAAATCATAGAAAGCCTTGAAAATTGAAATTTATATCTAAATTTTTGTCATAAAGTGGAGTTTTCGATGGTTTATCATTTAAAAAAAAAGCGTTAACATAGGATTATAAATACATTTTTTACAGAGAGGTTTCCATTTGAAATGGGTCACACTGTATATATATATATATATATATATATATATATATATATATATATATATATATATGAAGAAGGTTACACGATCCACATTTTTCACTAACGCAAAATCGACTAATTAGCTCACTTTACAAACACAAAGGTTATGGCCATTTATGTGAATTTCGAAAAACCGAAATGTCGCGATAACTCAAAGGCGATAACCTTTGGCGAGAATCAGAGTCGATTTTGTTGACGTCCGCCCCGAAATGAATCGATTTGGACACCTGCACGAATATTTGGGAAACAAATTTTTGGCCCAATTTTTTTTGAAGGCTTAAAAAATTTTTAAAAACTTTAAAAGGCCACTGCGTTCGAACTAACGACCCAATGTTGATGAAATTTTGGATCTCGGGTTCGTTTCGACGAAACGAATCGAAAGAGGACATGGACGTCTACTCCCCCTCCTTCTTCCATTTTTTTCATTTAAAAAGCATTGGAAAAGTTCATAACTCGATAGATCCCGGTCCAATTTTAGAGTTCTCAACGGCATTCGATTTTAATTCGATAATGTACGTAATTTAATTACCAATAATGTCAATATCCGCGGTTTAAGTGTCTTTCAAACCGAAAAATCGTATTAAAATAGCTTTTCCGACACTAAATCGAATTATAACATATTTCCTTGTGTCGAATATGCTCAACTTGTTTACAAATTCGTAAATGGCAATAGATACGGTGTACAACAAAAAAAAACCGCGTCCAAATCGGACGGTTATCGAGAGATCGGGAAGAGTTCAAAGTTGATAAACCAGGTCGACTCGTGAATTTTCTCATTTAAAAAGCACTAAAAAAGTTCGTAACTCGGTCAATCCCGGTCCGATTTTCGAGTTTTAAACGGCATTCGATTCTAACGTACGTAATTTAATCAATAAAAAGATAGATATCCGCCCGTTAAGTTCCATTCAAACCGAAAAATCCTATTAAAGTATCTTTTTCGACACTAAATCGATTTTTAACATTTTTTCTTGTATCAAACATGCTAAACTAGTTTACATATTCGCAAATGGTAATAGGTACCGAGCACAAAAAAAATCGTGTCCAAATAAGACTGTAATGGAGAGAACACGAACAGTTTACATTTTTTTAGAATGTTTTCCATGTCTTCGACTTTTTCGAAAAAAAGTGAATTTTGATCGACATCTACCCTATGCAGGTTCTTCTGTAAAATTCGATGCAGAAAGAATCACGCCTCTATCTCTCGTCGTTTTCAAGATATTCGCGTTTAAAAATTCGTTTTTCCTCCACCCTACCTTCAAAAACCGTAAGGATCTAAATTTAAAGAGCCCCTCTGGCGACGGACCGACGTAAACTCTATTAGACGACATATGCATGGTCTTTCAATTATCGGTATCTGTCGAGTTGTGGCCAAAAAACCGTTTTTTTCGAAAAGGTTTCTTCTTTGCCAACTTCTTTCGCAACGTCGTCGCAGAGAAGCCCCACGAGTCTCCTCCAATATGAGTGACACGTTACGTTTCTTCGCTCATCGGTATTCAACCCGACACGCTCGAAAGGTGTAAAAATGTAAGAAATCTTTTGCGTTTCTTTGGCGATTCAAAACGCACGGTCCGAAGGTATCCATCGATATGGCACCACTGTTTTTCTTGTTACGGATGTATTATCTAGTAATCCACTTATTATGAATAGATTCTAAGATCCAGTTTCCGAGATATTGCAAACATTGTGTGCGTGTGTGTTTCTGCGAGCGTGTGATGTGTGTCTGTGTGAGTGTGTGTTTGTGTTTGTGTTTGTATTTGTGTTTGTGTTTGTGTTTGTGTTTGTGTTTGTGTTTGTGTTTGAGTTTGTGTTTGTGTTTGTGTTTGTGTTTGTGTTTGTGTTTGTGTTTGTGTTTGTGTTTGTGTTTGTGTTTGTGTTTGTGTTTGTGTTTGTGTTTGTGTTTGTGTTTGTGCTTGTGCTTGTGCTTGTGCTTGTGCTTGTGCTTGTGCTTGTGCTTGTGCTTGTGCTTGTGCTTGTGCTTGTGCTTGTGCTTGTGCTTGTGCTTGTGCTTGTGCTTGTGCTTGTGCTTGTGCTTGTGCTTGTGCTTGCGCTTGCGCTTGCGCTTGTGCTTGTGCTTGTGCTTGTGCTTGTGCTTGTTCCTGTGTTTACGTTTGCGTTTGCGTTTGCGTTTGCGTTTGCGTTTGCGTTTGCGTTTGCGTTTGCGTTTGCGTTTGCGTTTGCGTTTGCGTTGGCGTTGGCGTTGGCGTTGGCGTTGGCGTTGGCGTTGGCGTTGGCGTTGGCGTTGGCGTTGGCGTTGGCGTTGGCGTTGGCGTTGGCGTTGGCGTTGGCGTTGGCGTTGGCGTTGGCGTTGGCGTTGGCGTTGGCGTTTGCGTTTGCGTTTGCGTTTGCGTTTGCGTTTGCGTTTGCGTTTGCGTTTGCGTTTGCGTTTGCGTTTGCGTTTGCGTTTGCGTTTGCGTTTGCGTTGCGTTTGCGTTTGCGTTTGCGTTTGCGTTTGCGTTTGCGTTTGCGTTTGCGTTTGCGTTTGCGTTTGCGTTTGCGTTTGCGTTTGCGTTTGCGTTTGCGTTTGCGTTTGCGTTTGCGTTTGCGTTTCGTTTGCGTTTGCGTTTGCGTTTGCGTTTGCGTTTGCGTTTGCGTTTGCGTTTGTGTTTGTGTATGCGTTTGCTTTTGCGTTAACGTTTGCGTTTGCGTTTGCGCTTGCGCTTTCGTTCACGTTCGCGTTCGCGTTCGAGTTCGCGTTCGCGTTCGCGCTCGTGCTCGTGCTCGCGCTCGTGCTCGTGCTCGTGCTCGTGCTCGTGCTCGCGCTCGTGCTCGTGCTCGCGCTCGTGCTCGTGCTCGTGCGTGCTCGTGCTCGTGCTCGTGCTCGTGCTCGTGCTCGTGCTCGTGCTCGTGCTCGTGCTCGTGCTCGTGCTCGTGCTCGTGCTCGTGCTCGTGCTCGTGCTCGTGCTCGTACTCGTGCTCGTGCTCGTGCTCGTGCTCGTGATCGCGCACGTGCTCGTGCTCGCGCTCGCGCTCGTGATCGCGCTCGCGCTCGTGCTCGTGCTCGTGCATCGTGCTCGTGCTCGTGCTCGTGCTCGTGCTCGTACTCGTGCTCGTGGTCGTGGTCGTGGTCGTGGTCGTGGCTCGTGCTCGTGCTCGTGCTCGTGCTCGTGCTCGTGCTCGTGCTCGTGCCGTGCTCGTGCTCGTGCTCGTGCTCGTGCTCGTGTTTGTGTTCACGGGGATCAGGCTGGTTAACAATCACAAGCTTTATTTGGTGAGCATATACTGTGGAAACTCAGCCTTGCATTTCAATTCTATGAAAAGGTAGAGTGCGAACAAGAAAATCATAGACGGACAACCGGGAGAGCAACAAATTTAGTGATTTAGTGAAAATAATAAGCTATAGCGTTTGCTTAATAGATAAACTCATTTAAATTATTGTAATGATAAAATTGGGCTGCATGACTTTTGACCCTGACCCCATTTTGGATATGTATTCAATTATGCACAAAATTCGAAATAACTTGGTTAACGTATTTCAAAAATTTGTGTGTTTATATATTATGTATCAAACGGTTATTATCGCAATAATAATCAATGAGTTATGAACCACTGACGTGATTCAATCAAGCAAGAAAGAAATGTTTGCACTAATGAGAACATTAGAGCTTCATAATGCATAAAATTTATCACAATTCTGAAATTCACAATTTTAATACCACAATTGAACATATTGTTTATTACATGCAGTTAAAATAACTTTTACTTCTGCTGTTGCTTTTAAGTTAATCTTTTAATTACAGTTGGATTTGCATTCTAAATGTTGACAGACTTAATTATTGCCCTAATTGATCTGGTAAAAATCCCAATTGGTGTTTACATACTTTCAGCTACAGCACAGTAGCTACTACTATAGTTACTACAAGTTCATTATGTAAAGCTGTAGCTTTCATCCCATTCAGATATTATTACTTCTTACGTATGCATGCACTTTACACAAATTTATCAAATTATTTTACGTGCGTATAGATTAAGGCATTAAAAGGATTACAAAAAAATAATTGGGGCAAGTGAAAGTGACATTTTGTTGTGTAGCAAGCGGATGTGTAGTAAAGATATGAAGGACAAGGTTTAAGATAAAAATTAAACTCCTACTAAAAGGTAATTCTATTACTGCACATGTTTGTATCTGAGATATACAGTAGGAAGATAATTGCTTTGAGGAAAGCTTTAAAGGAACGACTGAAGTTGTTTGCCAGCTGTAGCAATTCGAGTATTTAGTCTCTTCTTACTTTTTTTTACAATAACCATCAAATAAATGAAAAGAGTATTAACGTTGTCCAATAGATTAGCTAATACTCCAAAATTTGTTATTCTTATTCTCAGCATGTATAAAATACGCTCGAGACTTTAATATGAATAGATAATTTATCCACATAATGACTAAAAATTAGAAATAACAGCAATATGTAATAAACGTCGTAATTTAAGTTAACGTACGCAGCGAAAGATCTTGTGGTTATTACTAACCTTTGACTTACCTGAAAATATACAGGTATCTATCTAGGAACCAGAACTCAGAAACGTATTTTTGGCGAATTACTATTTATCGAAGATTATTATCCAAAAGTCTTTTGCAGATTTTCTGCTAAGCTTACTCTAAAGGCTTGTTAACCAGTTAACAGTCTCTTGTAAATAAGTCAACAAATATTTGAGGTTCTTGTTCTATTGAGTATACGCTCAGATAAGCCAATAAACGTTTAATGTATAATTGGGAAACTATTTATTTTTCATAAAATTTCTTTTTATAATTGTGCGATGAAAGCCTAAAGCGATTCAAACTCCCAATACGTGAACGCCATAAAAACAGGTTCCTTTGAGCTAATTCATTATTAGCCTTGTAAATGGGAAAATACCAGTTCAGTAACATGCCGGAAAGATAGAGACAATGTGCTTAAATGGATGGACTGAAACAACTTAAAAAATTACTAAATATAGATTAGAAGAAAAAACAAATT